>PVJH01021461.1:0-38579 GCA_004026705.1 Nesogale talazaci | reverse complement strand
CAGACTTAATCTGGACTGGGCTGTGATGTTTTTTCAAAATGAAATTGCTCTTGTACATAAAACTCTTTCTTTTTTTTTCCTTAAAAATCATTTTATTGGGGACTCATTCAGCTCTAATCATAATGTATACATGCATACATACGTGTGTCAGTAGTTACATCTTTTCTGGGGTGGGGTTCTTTTTTTTTTTTTTTTTGATTTGGGAGAAGTAAACCAGTTTTATAGGGCAAGCAAGCTTAGGCAATTAGCATATCGTGATCTTCAAAATTAACAAGTGAATGGCAGCACGGATCTTTCTCATATACAAATGAATTTGTTTCTCTTGTCTACTTAGACTCACACACACCCTTTTCTAACCCTTGAAAGAAATGCAAGCCACTCACCTGTGTGTCTCCTTCCCACCCTCCAGCACCCAGGACATCCTTCTACGATCACTCTGCTTGCTACATTTCATCTTGACTTGCTTCCTCTCTCAGTCATACTTCCTTGTCCTCAAAAAACAAATATCTACCCCCTGTTCCATTAAAAAATTTACTGTGGAACTAGACTCAGCACTCATCCACTCGCAGTTTCTACATGACATTAATTCAATGACTTTAGTCTCCCACTTTCTAGTGTGTCACTGATCTCACCATCTGTAAAATATGATCATATTATAGGAATGCAGACTCCTTATCCTGATGGCACATTGGACTAAGCTTTGTGACATTAAGCTTTGTGGATTAAGCTATCTGAAAGATCTTGTGTTCAAACCTACCTGTTGCTTCATAGCAGAGTTGAAAATGCTTGCTCCTATTAAGACTCATAGTCTCACCAGCCCTAAGGAACAGCTCCACTCTGTCTTCAACGGTCCCTAAGAGTTGGAGTATGGGGAGTGAATATCTCCACCTGCACTTTAGATGAACTGTTGCGAGTTTTAATTCGTATTAGTCATTCTGCATAGAAGAGTAATGCATGACACAAGCATTCATTACTAATCAAACTGGTCTGTTCCTCACTCATGAAAGGACAGACAAATCTGTCTTAGAAGAGGTATGATCAGAGTCCTTCTCAGAGACAAGGTGGTGAGGCTTTGTCTTACATCCTTTGGGTATGTTGTCAGGAGAAGGACATACTGTTAGGTAGAGTCACTGGACAGCAAAAGGGAGGAAGGCTTTCAAGGATATAAGCTGATACTTATGAACGAGGGCAGAAGAGCAATCATCAAGGTGGCGGTGCTTCATTCCATTTTGCATTAGGTTGCATTGGATCCTAACTGACTCAATGATACCTAATGACAACATTCATTTAAGGACGGCTTCATTTTAGGAAGTCTGATTTCTGAGTGGACTTGAAATTTCTCCTCTTGATCAGGATCCACATTTTAAATCTCTGATGTGCAGTGGTAATACCAGGGATCCAACATTTCTTCTAATCTCATAACCAAGGAAGAATGGCTTCAATGCATCTCCTTCACAGAGTCCTATTTACTCTGCTGTTCCAGGAAAATAGAGACCAATTGTATCTTGAGTGGTCATTCACAAACTTACAAGACACTAGGTGCAATTCAACCAACAATCAAGTAGAAAAGATGTTCTAGATACGTTAAGCCAGGATCTTGAATCTTTGGATTAAGAAAATGAACCCTGTGCAGGGTTTCAACCAACCAACTTTCCAAAAGTCAACTCTGACTCACAGACACCCTTCTAGACAGAGCAGAACTGCCACTGTGGGTTTCTGAGGCTAGAAAACACTACAGGTGCCGAAAGCCTCATCCTTCTCCAGCAAAGTGATTGTTGTGTTCTAATTGCTGACCTTAGGGTCCACAGTCCAACTTACAGCCCCTTATTCTACCAGAGCTGCTTATATAGTGCCTCGCTATATATAGAGTATTAAGACATAGCCCCCCCTTTCATCTCAGAAACATCCAAGAGTCTTTTGCTTTTAATGTTCTAGTATATCCATCCATTATCTTGTTAAAATTGTCTTCCAGAGCACTGACTCTCAAATTGAGGAACATCAGAACCTGTTGGGGGCTTGTACAACACAAGTGATTGAGCTCCTGTCAGTTTCCAACTCAACAAGTCTGTGATGGGTCTCCCAGGAATTTATCTCTCGAAGGAGATCCAAGATTACTGAATACTGCTGGTCAGCCCTTGCTTAGAGAAGGTTCACAGGCCTAGAAAATCTCCATAATGATCTGACCCACATGCCTAATGACAGCCACCTCTTTAAGTCTCTACATGGTTTGATGCTACTCACCAATTCCCCTAAAGCCAAAGTCCCATTGATTTCCTTCAATACTTTCCAATGGTTTCCTTCAATACTTTCCTGGTCTGCCTACACGTTTCCTTCGATACATTCCTAGTCTACCTACACATGGTTCTCTCATTATTTCCCTGAAGAGAGTTGTTTACTCACTCCTTCTTTTTCTTATAGGAAACAATACCTCTGTTCAGGGTTGACCTGGGTTTCTCTCCCCATTCCCAACAAGCATACTGTCAGTAGTTGTAGGTTCTGCATGCCATTGGCATGCATCCATGGCAACTCTCTGCACATTGAAGCATAGAATGCCTGACTGCAGATAAGATGCTTGTAATCCCTAGAGTTTGTGGTAGTTACATAATGTCATGTCAACTTGATAAATAGAATGTGTGAGCGGAGTCTAGCATGTCAATCCGGTCAAAGGATCACACTCACCAGGAGGATCCTGAGAATGACCGTTCTTCCTTCCTGGAGGCTGGATGTACCCTCTCTCTGCTGACATTCCTGGGAAAAAGTTACATGGAATCATGCTGGTGGCAGCCAGATCCTTAGAGATGCATCCACTGTCATCAGATCCACAGGACTTTCCACTCACCGGCCTATGATCTTCCTGCATTCAGCATCTTTGTATGTGCTCTGTGAATCTGAAGAAGAATTTGTAGATTGGCATCAGACCTACAGGCTCATATGGACTTGATATGAACTGGACCGAGATGTTTACTCAATATAGAATTGCTCTTGCATATAAAGGTCTTTTCTATACACATGTGTTTCTGGATTTGTTTCTCTCATTAACCTGGACTAGCACAGTTTATTATAATGATGATATTTTAATTGAGGCATAGTTCACATATCATACACTTCCATAGTCCAGTTATACTTAAAAAGAGTTGTATATACATCATCACAATCTGTTTTAGGGCACCCTTCCTGTTTTCATCATTTGCTCTCTAGTTCCCATTTACCCAGTAAGCCTCTGCATCAATTATTGTCTCTCTACATCCATCCCTTCTGCACTTCATTAATTGGAAGCATACAAAAAATGAAAACAGTAAATATATAAAAATCAAAGAAAAGACAATCATCATTATTAAGATAAACCAGAGAAAAACAACCTCTGTCCAAAAAAGAGCAAGAAATATTCAAAACCTGAACAATTTGAGAATTCGGCAAGAGGGAGAGAAAATGCCCAAGTACCCTATTGAACCATATTTTCTTCTGCATAATCAAGTTGACAATATTCTCTGACAGCAAGATTATTTGAGTCCCACAACTGTGCTCAGAGGGAATCTACCAGCAGTTTAATTCATGAAGGGGTCCTTCAGAGAGATTTGGGGCTCCCAAGTTATCCATTGACTTCTGGAAATTGGGTGTTCACAATTTAAGCTCTGATACCTTTAATTGACTAATTACCAGAGCAGTCTTTCAGGGTTTTCTTCCTAATCCATGTTAGTCTAGAAGTTCTGCTCCAATCTGATCAGCATCACATTGTTGTTGTTGCTGTTAGGTCATTTAGTAAGTGATGACCCTCAGTGACCCTGTGCCCAACAAAGGGAAACAATTCCTCACCACCATTCCGATGCTTGAACCCATTGTTGCAGCTCTCTGTCACTCTGTCTTATTGAGGGCTTTGCTTTCTTGTTGCTGCTTTCCTCTCTATTTTCCCCAATATGATGTCCTTCTCCAGGGACTGATCTCTCCTGACGTTGTATCCAAAGTATAAAAGATAAACTCTTTACAACCTCAGCATTCATTATATCATAGTAATATGTAACCCATCTGTGACAGATGACTGGTAGCTCCATATGACAGGCATGGACTAAGAATAAAATCCAAGCTTCTGCAAGGAAGGTTAAAATTCCTTTGAATGTACTGGTGACTTGTATTAATCCCATGTGCTTGTTTTTATTGTGCCTATGTGATTCTCCCACCAGATGCTGTAATTAATATATTATAGCAAATTTTCTCTAGTCTATTGCTATCTTCACATTTCTCTTTAACTTGCTATATACACAGACAAGTGTTCTTTACTGTGTTTATCTATATATATATTCCTTTCTAGGAAACGGTATCCTAAGAGCTCTCAAAATCCAAATCCCTTCTGCAATAATTGTGTCTGTGGCAAAGATTGTGCTTGAGACAGATAGCAAAGCTAAGTGTTTGACAAATTCCACCCATCTTCCAATAAGGCGCTCTTGCATTTTCCAATAAAGCTGATGAAACCTGATAAAAAATAAAATAAAATAAAAAGTTAAAGGAATCAAAAGGCCCCCAGGCTAAGTGGAATCATATCTCGTGAAATTCTACATTCAGCATCATATATATTGGAATATTAAAAAATTCATATATAGTGAAATGATAGATACTTATGTCACTATTTTTAAAAAGTTATGCTGATTGAGATGTCCCTCGCTTCTCACTAAAGATGCGCTTTCCTTAATAGATGAAGACAGCGTTATTGACCCACAAACCGAGGTGCCCTCGTGTGCTCTGAGTGACGATAAATGTCTGCAGATAACCATCTGTTTCTCTCTGTCTCACCAGTGCCCATTGCTGGACTCACAGAGAACACATCATATAACATTAGATCGGAAAGGTTCCTCGGAGATGAAGATGTAGGGAACTAAGTTAGGAAGGGAAGGGTCCAAGCATGTCGCAGTGGGAGGATATGCATGAGTTCCCCAAAGTCTGAATATTGGCCCAGGACTCTTCCCTTGATTCTATCCTGCATCCTAAGTATGTTGGCCTGCCAGATCAGCTTGCAAATTAGTCACTATGTCTGGAGAAATATTTGGTGGTGGGCTCAGAAGGGCCCTCTCTGCATCACATGTGCAGAGAAATAGTCTGATAACAGCTAGCTCTCTGCGTGTCCAGGGTATTCTCCCACCCTTCAACCATTGAGATATAGTTCTTCCCTGTCCATCAAAGTCTGTGCATAAATATGCTCTCACCCAATCCACGCACATGTGTGTGTGTGCTGCAGTGGCATTTCAAATTATGCACCCATAAATCTGTAGAAAATGGTTCTGTTCAATTTTCATTCCCTTGCCCAGGGGTAGGAAGTGAGTGGTATTGCACAAAATTGGTGGAGAGTGGGGAGCTACTCCTTGCCATAATATGTGTGCCCCTAGACCAAAGTGCAGGCAGTTGTATGAACAGCAGCGTAGCTGTAGTGTTGGGATGAGGTAGAAGGGTTATCACAGCAATGGGGCCACTTACTATAGAAAAGTTGGACATGGAATAAGGAAGTTAAAGAAGAATGGATGCATTTGAATTTGGGCGGTGTCAACAAAGAATCTTGATGGTACCAAAGAAAAACAAAAGGACCAACAAATCTGTCTTGGAAGAAGTTGAGTCAGAATCCTTTTGTAGAGACAAGGCTGACAAGATTTTATCTCTCTCACATATTTTGGACACATTGTCAGGGTGGACCACTTCCTGACATAGGGAATCATGCTTGATAAAGCAGAGGGATAGAGGAAAAGAGGAGGATCCCGAGTGAGATGGATGGACACAGCAGCTGCCACAATGTGCTCAAACAGAAGATCAACTGTCAGGACTGTGCAAGACAGGGCAGCATCTTGTTCTATTGCACAGGAGGTTGCTCTGATTTGGAACTGTCTTACTGGCTCCTAAGTCCACGCTTAGTGATGCTCTTAAAAAAACAGTCTCTCCATCCCTACTTAACATAGGGCACTTCTCTCCATCCCCACAGCCAGCGTCATCATGGAATCAACTGTCATCTTTTTCCTTGAGTTCTCCAGCTACTAACCACTGCTTCCTTCTGTTTACTCTTGGCATGGGATGCCTGTTCTCCTCCCAGAAGCCACGACTAACCCCTGAAAACCTCCTGACAACATGGCACTCTTCTGCGTTTAGTCCCACGATGACTCCTTTATCTGACTGGGTTTCTTCAGAACAGCTTTCCTTTCTTGACACACAGTGTGATTGTGTATGGGTGTGTTCACACATGTGCACATTTCCTCTCTTATGAACATGTGCTCCATGAGGGCAGGGATGCTGCCAGTCTCTGACTTCTGAATTTCCAAAGCGGGATCTATTGTCATCACCTCTATTCTGACTCACAATGGCCCTACAAGATAGACTTCTCAGACTGTAGCCTTTAATGGAAGTGGACAGCCAAGTCTCTATCTTATGAAATAATGGGCAGAGTCTAGCCAACACCCGCTTGGTTAGCAACTGAGTACCTAGCTAATATTCCAGCACAGCAGCCTTCTACAATTACCCCCACCTTGACGAATGTGTGAACATTTGAACACACTTCTCAGTAACAATCAGAACACTTGAGCTACTTGGAATGTCTACCATCCTCTCAGTTTTTGGAGTTGGTAAAGCACAGTTAAAGGCTTCATCTGTTGAGATGGGCTTCTCACAGTAGTTCTTCGTTCTGTAATTAGAAATGGTTCAGGTAGTTTACTTTCCACATTAATTATTTGATCGCAAGCTTAACGATAATAGGAGGCAGGTGTAAAGATGATCTATATGCCTTCCAATCCTCCATAGCTACAAAGCACTGCACACGGTTACAGCACAGAGTGGAGTCATGGCATGTGTTTGTGAACAAAACAAAGTGAATGAACACAGAGATTGTGGGTGCATCGTCTTAGAACCTTACTCCAAAGAAGTCTGAAAATCATGAGAAGGCCTAATCTGATTTCTACAAAAATGTATTTGAGATTCTGTATATATTTTCCCCTTTGGAAGTCAACTCTGAATTTGTTTTGGCATTCAGAGATGGTAGATGTATGAGGAACCATAAGAAAGCTAAAATCAGTTGAACCTAATGCAAAGTATTCTAATAATTATAACAGATGTATAACAGTTTCCTGGGAAAGAAATAGGTTTCTGGCCCTAGTGGTGCAATAATTACAGATTAGGCTGTGATTCACATGATCGGTAATTCAAAACCACTGGGGGAGAAAGACTGGGATTTCTGCTCACAAAACAGTTACAACCTCAGAAACTCCCAACAGCTCCCTATGAGTCAGCATGGACTAGTTGGCAGTGAGTTTGAGAAGTGGTGGAGCTGACTGCCTCCTAGTCCTCTCCATGGAATGCTTACTGGGTGAGGATGCCTGGGAAGAGCACTGTGGTCTTGCCTCTGGCATCCATCTCCATTCTCTCCCATGGGTTCCCTCTCGAGGGCTCTGTCTCAGGACAACTGAATCTCACTGCCCTACATGGAGTGCCTTTCCCCTCAACTCTTCATCCTGACCCGTGGGGCATGGTCAGGCCTTGAATTCAAGGACAGTGTTTTGTCAAAGACCACAGAGAGCTTGTCCCTTGACCCTACTTTGTATGAGTCCAACTTTTCAGCCTTCCACTCCATCCCAGAGGCTACAGATTCTGCATGGACTCTGTCTCCTCATGTTAGTCTTTTAAGAACCTACTGCTGCTAGTTGCCTTGCCATCCTATGGTCCAGTCAGATCCATGACTACAGAACTATCTGTTCTCTTAAGCATTTCTCTGAACGATGCTTGTTTCAGAGCTCCTGAGTAAGTCAGTGTTAGCAGGCTCAGCTGCTAGCCAAAAGTGTGCAGAAGATGGGAACAATGATGAGCTGAAAACAATGACATGTGGAAAACTCCGAGGACACCCGGTTCTATTCTGGCACACAGATGTAACCATCAGTTGGTTTTGAGTAAGTAGACACGTAGATGTTTGTTCTACTTTAGTTCTCTCACTGTTTGTAATTTTTGATTCTTGATGACCTTTTAGACCCTCCGCATCATTATGTTGGATAGTCTCTCTTACTCTTCACTGAATATGGACTTCTACATACATTCAAGCACCATTTTGTGGTTTCCCTTGTGGGTTTAAACATGAAGCGCCATGTTCTTTGCTTTCCAAAAAATGGATTAGAGAATTTCACTGGGTTTTGCTTATTCAAAAAGAAAATTGTGGCACACTTCAGCTCTTTTTAAAAAAATCACTTTATTGGGGGCTCATACAACTCTTATCATGATCAATACATACATCAATTGTATGCAGACCACATTTGAACACTTGTTGCCATCATCATTCTCAAAACATCCTCCTTCTACTTAGGCCCCTGGTATCAGCTCCCCATATTTCCCCTCCCTCCCTCCCCACTCCCTTTCCCTCAAGAACCCTTAATAATTTACAAATTATCATTATTCTGTCATATTGTACACAGTCTGATGTGTCCCTTATGCACACATGTGTCATCAGTGGTTACATCAGGAAGGTGGGTCTGCCACTTTTTTCTTTTACCGTATCTCCTTCTTAGTTCATATACATTCAATGTCCAGTTACAGTGCAATGTCAATGCTCCATTGCACTCAGTAACTCTGCTGCACAAAACTTCTTTAAAATATTGAAAAGCAAAGATATTACTTTGAGGACTAAACAGTGCCTGGCTCACGCCGTGCTATTGTCAGTCACCTCACATGCATGTGGAAAATGGACATTGAATGAGAAAGACCAAAGAATAATTGAGGCTGGAAAAGAGTACTCATAGTGTCTTGGACTGTTGTATGAACACATTAATCTGTCTGGAAGAAGTACAGCCAGAATACTTCTTAGGGGCAACATGGTGAGATTCCATCTCACACACTTAGGACATGTCATCAGGAAAGACCAGTCGTTGGAGAAGGACATCAAGCTTGGTCAAGTAGAGAGAGAGCAACAAAGAGGAAATACCTTGACGAGTCAGATTGACACAGTGGCTGCAAAAATATACTCAAGCATGAGAACAATTGATAGGATGTCAGAGGATTGGACAGTTTTGTTCAGAGTCAAGATGAGTCTGAACAGAATCAGCACACAGCAACAACTGTAGTACCGTGCTTGAACTTGAGTCTTAACAATTCATTCAAAAGTCACTCTTAACCTCATTTATGCTTACGAAAAATGCACTGTTAGGAAAACTGTCTATCTCCTAGAATACACTTCTTGCTTGGGCTGCCACAAAGCTCCACATATGTCAGAGGTTTGTTCCCAATTTCCTAGGCCACTGAGGGTTTATACAGAGTAATATAATGAGTAGGGAAAAAATAAACTGCCCTTGGGGAAGGGTGATGTAAAATCTGTCCTAAGAAACCTCAGAAGAGGGCCACCATAATATCCATGCCTACATTAAATTGGCAGTTTGAATTGTAAAACTGAAAACTGACTAAAGTAATACTTTTTTCAGGTATTCCTTTCTTCCTTTTTGAAAAATACAATGAAATAGCTGGGAGGAGCTGATTATGGATTCTGGGTGGAAAGTGAAATAGTAATGAAGATGTGAATTAAGGATTTTGGACTTTTGCCTCCTGCAGTGTGCAGTGCTGGATGGGCATCCCAATGAGAATGCTGAAGATAATTGGAACTTGAAACACAAACAGCTCTGGCTTCGTAGCAGATGTACAGAGATTTCTAGATGACAAAAAAATCCCACCAGCGTTTGATGAACGCCTACAGCTAAACACTCACCCCAAAGTCATGGACCTCAGATCAAAAGACAGTGACTGGAGAGGGAGGGAGAGAATGAGACCAGTAGATGTAGCCCTTATTTTGTCATCAAGGTTCCATGTAAAGGGACTGGTAGTTACCAGGGAGATGAAAGATTTTGTTAAGAGGTTGAGAGTGATGCACCAACAAAGCAGGTGCCCTGAGGACTGCACTCGCAGGTAGTTAATCCACACAGCTCCAACTCACAGTGGCCCCCATGTGCAAAAGAACTAAACACTGCCCAATATTGCAATCTCATCAGAACTGTAATGGATGAGCCCCACGTTGCAGCCATTGTGTTAGTCCATTTCCTAGAAGATTTTCCTATTGATCTCTGACCCTAGCCATATGACCCTCTCCAGGGACCGGTCACTCGGATAACCTGTCCAAAGTACGCCAGACAAAGTTGTGCCATCCTTGTTTCTAAATAGCATTCTGATTGCACTTCCTCCAAGGCAAATCAGTTAATTTCTCCCCCTGGCAGTCAATATTGGATTCAATACTCTTTACCAATATCGTAATTTAAATGCACCTATTCTTATTGCTTTTTGTAATAATTGTCCAGTTTTAAGAAGTATTGGAAACACTGAAGAGTGTCATGACTTGGGGCTGTAAACTTAGTGCTTCAAAGTGTCATCTTTGCTCTTTAATACTTTAACCTTCACATTGAGTTGCAATCACAAGGAATGCTGTACAGCATTTGACCTTCTTGAGTGTTCCTGTCAAGTCCTCCTCACTTCGGTACAAGCAAACAAGATTGTGTCATCTCCATATTGCAGGTTGCTAATGAATGTTCTTCCAGTTCTGATGCTTCATTCTTCTTCAGATAGTTTAATTTCTTGGATTAAGATTAGTCAATGAGAACTCTATTGGTTACAACCAAGCATTGTCTGACTTGCTTGCTTTAGACATGTCATGACAGTGCAATTGAGTTTGTTCTGACTCATAGAGAGTTCAAATGATAGGGGAGAATTGCCCCTGTGGGCTTCTGTGACAGGAACTCTTTATGGGAGTAGAAAGCCTCATTTTTCTCCAACAAAGCACTTGCTGGTTTTGAACTGCTGACCTTTTGATTAACACTATACCACCTGGGGCTTCTGACCAACCAAGCAACCAACCAACCAACAAAAAAAAACAGACTCACTGCCTTTGAGTAAATGCTGACTCATAATGTTCCATGTGGGTTTTGGAGAGTATTACCGTTACTGAGTAGAAAGCCCAGTCTTTCTCCCACAGGGCTTCTGGGAAATCACCAAAGATGTGGATCACAGCCCAACTTGTAACCACAACACCACTAGGGCTCCTTCCAGGGTTCCTTAGACTTGCCATTAGGAGGCACCATTCACTAGAAGAGGACAGCGTGTTTGAGAAAGTAGAGACTCAGCAAAGCTGAGGTAGACCTTTGGTGATACGGAACCAATGATGAAACGGAGCCTACTGCAAGAATGAGCGTGAGTTAGGGCCCAGCACGATTGCCATCTGCTTCCTTCCATGTCAGAACAGCTCAGCTGATTTGACCGTAGCTGACTTGACAGCGTCTAACAGCAACAGATATTGCAAGGTGTAATTCCTATAGTGCAGGAAGGCAGGTATCTGCTAAAAGAGCAAGCAGTCTAAGACAGCGATACTGGAGTAATAGCTTCTGGCTGGTAAAGCTTTGCTGAGGAAAAGGGTGACACGATGGTCGTAGTTCCAACTCACAGAGACCATAAACACTGCCCAGTCCTGCACCACTCTCACAATTGGTCTTGTGCTTGATACCATTGTTGCAACCACTATGCCAATCCATCTCATAGGTTGAAGCTCGTTTTTGTGTGCTCACCTTTCCTTTTTGAACATTTATTCTAGTGTGAATGTGTCCTTGGTTTTGAGATCTTGGAAACCCAAAAAATTCTTGACAATATCACACCATCTCCTGAGCAGAAAGAACAAACTTGCTCATTGGTTGAGATGAGACCACTCAGATGAGTGGTCCACTCATGCAGTCATAGGAAGCTATTGTTGACCTCAGTCTTTCTTTTGTCAACATTGATACAGCAAGCTTCCACCAGTTTGCCATGGAGCAGAATAAACATGACTGCTGACATTACGCTAGACTATGATCAAAAGTCCCTGGGTTCTCTTTATGGGAATAGGGGTTGTGTCCTCAGCGGCCTGAGCCAAGTATTTTCTCTCCCAAGACTGAAGCTCACTGGTTTATTTGTTCTTTGCTTCATCTACCCATGTACTTCATCTACCCATGGCTGTGTTTCATCAGCTACTCACTTTGCGGGTGTAATCTCTATTTGCAGGGAGCATGGGGAAGGAACAATGGCAGTTGGGGGAAGGCCTAGATTGAAAACAGGGGCTCACATGCACCTGCCACTGCAGACTGTGTGTGTTCCAGTAACTCTAGGGTGGAAGGTCTGGAAACAAGGGCCAATAGCAGCACTCAGGAGCATCATCAGGAACCATCCACAAAGCAGGCATATTCGAGATGCCTGGACACATCCTTCAGGGACCTGGATAGTGGGGTGGTTACAAGCTATCAGCTACTAAGTGGAATTTAAGTGGTTTGAATCCAACAGCTGGTTCCTGGGAGAAAGATGTGGTAGTGTGCTTCCCGAAAACATTTACCCTGGAAATGGTATAGGCATTTCTAATCTTCCCAGACATGTCCTAAGACACTGAGAACTCATTTTTATTCTATCAGGGCATAGTTAATGACCTGACTCACTGATTTCAGGTTTCATTAAGGAAGAGATAGTTTGGCCAGTGATTTCTTTGGGGAACAGTCAGAAACAGTTGGGCTTTTGTTGCTGGCATGGGTCAGATCTGAACCATTTGCTGAACTCCTACAACTCAGACACCTAATGTGATGTTGTGTTTGGTGATGCTATTTGAGTTATCTGGGGTGTAGTTAACTCATGAGAACACTAAGCCCCACATGATGAAACACTGCCAGCTCTGTTCCAACCTCAAGGTTGTTAGCATTAGTTTTGTGACAGTTGTATCACTCTCTCTCATGGAGGGCTCTCCTCCCTCTTATGGGCCCGCTAGTTTTCCATTATGGTATGCTGGTGAACTCAACATGCAGTGGAATCAAGAGTCATTCATGGTCAAACCAGAACATTTCAAGTGCTATCTCAAAGTACAATGTTGTGTCACCACAAGATGTCTGTTACTCAAAATGACACCCCACCATAAGGGTCAAAGATAAAGAAATGGAAAAGCTTTTGTTTTTAATTGAAAATTTTTATTCTTTTTTAAAAGATTGCTATATTAGGTATTATTAAAACTCTTATAGCAATCCATACATCAATTGTACCAAGCATAATTGTACAGATGTCGACATCATTCTTTTCTAGACATCTACTTTCCTTTGAGCCCTTGGTATCAGCTCCTATTTTTTTCCTCCTCCCTCCAACCCCAAGACCCCTTGATAGATATAAATTATTATTACTTATATATCTTAAACTAATCACTACCTACCTTCCCCCCAGAAATGGAAGAATTTTATGCTCATGTGAAATATGTTCATAGACCACAAGACACTTATTTGAACAAAACAAGGGAGATACTGCTTTGTTTAAAATTAAGAGATGTATGTTGTATTAGTCTGGGTACACTAGAGGAACAAATTTCAAAGACACGCATATGGATATAGTGGGTTTATATTCAAGAGGAACAGGACATTGAGAAAACATCCCAGCCCAGTCCAGTTCAAAGTCATAAGTCCAATATTAACCAATATGCCCGAAATCAGTCTATAAAGTCTTCTTCCAACTCATGAAGTCACAGGTCAGTGGGTGCAGAATCCCGGCGCTAGCAGGGATGGCTCCTCACTTCCAGGACTCAGGATCCATCAACAGCATGCTGCTCCAGCTTCAGAGGTCTGGCTCCATCAGGGCAAAACCATGTGGTCTCTCCACCAGCTCCTCCAGCTTCTCGGACACTGCCATCTTGTCTTTTCCATGACTCATCGCCTCTTCGACTAACTCCCAACAACTGAGGAAGATAGCTTCTCATCTTCATGACAGAAATATTGCGAGATTTCTCAGAAGTCTCAGGAGAAAGCCATGCCCACATAGAGGCTTCATTGGCTACTCAATGGCTATCTCCAGATTAACAGGCTAGACTCCACCCCTACATTTCAAACATAAAATTAACATAAGCACATGACTGCCACATATGTACTGAGGACATATATTTTTCATCTTACTTATTTAATCTGTATACTGAGAAAACAACCCTCAAACTAGATGAAAAGAAAAGACAAAATGCAACAAGCATGGCATCAGAATTGGAGCAAGACTTATCAATAGGTTGTGATATTCAGATGACACAAACCTGCTTGCCGAGAAGAATTTAGAAATCCCTTACTGGTGAGAATCATTGACTGCAGCCTCCAGTGCAGATGACAACCCAATGTATTGAAGGTAAAATCTTCACAAAAAGTCCAATACACAACATCATGAGAGAAAGAAAATATTGAAGTCAAGGATTTCCTCTTTTACTTGTCCAGTTTTAGCCTTGGAACCCCTCCAGAGCAGTTCCCTTCTGTCCTGTCGAGCAGTTAAGAATTCAAAAGGGTTCAATAGCAGTGACTGGACACCTAACAAATTGTACACAATCACACTGTCTGTCATTTAATGATTCCATACTGATAACCGAGACAGAAGTGACTCAGAACTGATGCTAATCCACATTACCACTAACCAACAGTGAAACTGGCAGCTCCCTTTCCCCATTTTTCCATCTGGGAAACAACTATCATAGCACCCGAACCCATCTGATTTCTTGTTGGCCCTGGTCCCACTGTGTCCTTCAATAACTAGTATAGACTTGTCTGGAAGTATTCCAAGGCTGCCTCCTTGGATATTCACTGTGCCCGAATGGAGTCTTCATACAAGTCGAACCCTTCAGATGACATCTGTACCAATTATGAGAGCACCCATGGCTCAGATCTGAAATTCTGAGTGGACCAGGCACTCGGGAGCCTCATTTGCTTCTCTAAGGCTTCATTCCCTGAAAGATCCCTGCTCAATTACCATTTCCAGGAAAGACCTGGAGCTGCCATGCTCCATCCCAGGATGGACAGTGCTTCCTGTCCATCAGGAATAACCAAGCTCATCCTTTTCTGAGGGTTGCCAGCTTCGTGCTTGTCAACCTATGTGCTTTCCTGGGACATGTAATGAGCAAATTCATGCCAACGTGATGTTTCTTCTGAGTTTCACTCTAAAGTGGCATGGACTTCTCAAGTATTTCCCCAACCAAGGACTATTTATTAATTTAAGTTAGACCCTTCTCATACCAATTTCTCTATTACGCTGTCTCCCCCTGCTCCCTTAATATTGACAAAAGGAATATATAGATTAGTTTTGAGTAGGTCTCAAGCACACGCAAACCAATTGGCTGCTTATAAATACATCTTAAAATGATACCATAACTCATTGCCATTGAGTCGATGCTGACTCACAGGGAGTCCCTGCGGGTTTCCAAGGTGGTAGCTGTTCATGGGAGTAAAAAGCCCAGTCTGTCTGCTGCAGAGAGGCTAGTGGTTTCGAACTGCTCATCATGAGGATCTCAGCCCAATGCATGATCACGACACTGCTGACAAATAATAGAAGGAAACAATGAGAGTGAAGGTTCTGGGCGATAATGTTCATTTCCTTGAGATAGGAGAATAATTTCCTGGTGAGTGTTCAGCAAGTTTATTGCACATTAAACTCAAGTAACCTCAGGTGACCAAGATCACTGCTTGGTAAAGAGAGCGCAGCGAGAAAGAAGAAGACCCTTCGCATGATACATTAACAAGGTGGCTTCGACAACGGGCTTCAACATTAGAGCAATTGTGAAGATGATGCGGGAGGAGGCAATGTTTCATTCTATTGTATCTAATGTCACCATGAAGTGGAACGATCGTGATGCAGTTTCCAGCAGCAACGTATTTGATATGTACACCTAAATAGAATACTGTGCTACATGGCCTAACATGCATACATATGATGCAGTACAGCAGATATGACTCTCCATATATGAGTCTGCAGTTATTAAGTGCCATGAGCAGATTCTGACTCCTAGTAAGCCCAAGGACAATAGAAGGATGAACTTCCAAGACTTGCACTGTCCTTCTCACCATTGCCATTTGAGCCCATTCTTGAAGTCACTGGGCCACTGGATCCTCATCAAGGATCTTCCCCTTTTCCACGACCCTGTCTACATTACCAAGCATGAAGACATTACCTGTGGACTGGTCTCTTCTGATACCATGACAGAATGTGTTAAGTAAAGACTCATTATCCCAGCTCCTGAGGACATTTTTCTTCTTCCAATAAAAGCTTTTCTTTCTTTTTTGCATTACAAGCTTTGGATTACAAGAATTTTTAAAATTTTGTGGGACAAAATTTGTATTATAAGCAGATACTAGGAGAAAGGTGTGTCAGTCTGGGTAGACAGGAAAAACAATTTCATAAACATCCATATGTAGATAAGGCAGAACTTTATGTACAAGAGCAATTGAATATTGAGAAAAAATATTCCAGCCCAGTTCAGTCAAAGGTCATAAGCCAGATGTTAGCCCATATGTCTGATACCAATCTATAAGTCCTCTTCAGACTCATGAAGTACATGCAATGACACTAGGACAGTCACAGTGTGTACAGAGTCACATGTATCCAGTGTTGGTAGAAGCACCTCAGCACTGGCAGGGGTCTTCTTATGACTCCTCCAGTTTCCCTGATAGCTCGGGGTCTATCAGCATGCTCCCATGTGTCTTGTCAGTAGAGTATCTCCAAGGGACTGAGTAGTGAGTCTTTCACCTCCAAGGGGGAAATACTGTGAGATTTCCCAGAATTCCCAGGAGGACACCACGCCCACACATAGATCTCATTGGCTATCTTTAGATTGACAGGCTAGACCCAACCCCTACACTCTTTTTTTTCTTTCTTTTTTTTTTTTTGGCATCACTGCCCTCTGATGGTCATGGGAGTTACCCAGCGCTGCTCCTGAGAGCCGCCGCTGGATATGAACCACCAAGCCCACGGTCTGCAATCCTGCACTCAACCACTTACGCCACCGGGGATCAGTCCCCCACCCTTTTTTGGGGCAACCCGTTTACTCTTAATCCTCAAATTGACACTAGATTAGGTTACTGCCACAGGAGCGTCGTGTAGTCTTATCGCAGATATAATGCTGGACCACAATAATTGTAACACCAGGAAAAGTGGAGAACCATAATTGAGAAAACAATGTACAGAGCTGGTAGATTCTACCGGAAGTCACTCTTGAGCTGGCCCTCTAGGGTCGCCATGGTCTCAAGAAATGCAGATGGGTGAGTGTTGGAGGCAGAGGAGAGGGGGAAGGGGTTCCAGAAAGAGCAAGCAGCCTGTTGAAAGACTTAAAGGCGACATTATCCCCGCTATTTTCAAGAAGAGGTTAACAAAGTCTTATTCATAAGAAATCATTGGCTACTGGTGGTGGGAGATGCCTTGCAATCAATCCCTACTCACGGGACTCTACGGGAAAGAGTAGAACTATTCCGCAGAATTTTGTAGACGTCAGTCTTTATGTGGGCAAACCACCAGGCCATTCCCTCCAGAAAACTGCTGCTGGTACATTACAACCATTGAGCTTTGGGTTAGCAACTTAGGCTAACCAATTTGCTACCAAGTCTCCTGTTTCGGGAACATCTCTTTTTAGCAATGCCTGGGACAGATAAATACAGCATCAGCAATGCTGCTATTTAGCAAACTATCCCTTGCTGTTTGTGACATCGAGACTTGGTGACCCGGTAGATGGCACGTTGGACTGATAACACTAGATGGGCTGATCAAACCCATCACCCCCTCCATGGAAGATGTAAACATTGGCAGCCTCAGAAACCCTGGAGAGCAAATTCACTCTGCCCAGCAGGGTCACAGTTTGCCAGAATTGACTCAATGGCTGCTGTCAGTCAGTTCCAACCCACGGTGACTCCAGGCACAACAGAATGTAACACTTCGCAGCTGTGCGCTATCCCCACAATGATGCCTTAGCCCACCGGGTCAGTCCACGCTCAAGGGCTTTGATTGTATCAGAGGGTGCTCTGACCTCCATCTATGCAATAGATTTGTGTCAGATCACTGCAATACCCTCTCTCGTAACTTTTGTAAAGTCTCCTCACAACTTTGAACATTCTCCCCTCAACCACTACCTTCTAGGGGCCCAATGAGGGTCTAACTGGCTGGTGGCTAGTTCAAGTAAATGATGGATACCCTGTCCTTCACTCTCCCCGCCCCCCCAATAAAGTGAGCATCATTCCATGTACAAGTCACATGGGGATCTTGGTGATAAGACGATAACCTCAAAAATGCACAAGGCAGAAAGGCACCCTAAGCTTGGCACCCTTTTATTTGTGTGGAGCCTGCATTTGAGCTACTTACGGCTACCGAGACGTGTCCCGGCCAAACCTTTGTGGTTTTCTTCTATAAAGTAAGCATAAATGCAGTGAGAGATGACAGATTACTTCATATACCATGCAAGCAAGCCCAGACAATAGCTTAAGCCATGACTGATTGCCTTGCTGTAACGCACTTTATGTTAAATGCATTCTTGCTGTTCGATTCCAGCGCTGTAATTTTGTTCTTCTGCATTGCGCGGCCCTCTGTGGACTAACCAGGTTCCTTCAGTAATGATTTCTTTTTCTATTGTATTGTTTTCTGCATAATCAAGTTGGTAGGTGGGGGTTTGGGTGACACCACCATCTGTCAAGTTCATTTGCTCTGAAAATGCAAGCCGTCATGGCCTCTACCACTTGGGGCTATCCGTTCTAAGAGAAGAATATCAGCTTTTGCCCAATGCCATTTTCGCAGCTCTTCAAATTATCTCTCCCCTTTCAATAAGATGCACCTATGCCTCTTCCTACATGATGGGCTGTTTTTGTTTGGGGCTTCTTTAGAGGGAAGAAACACACAACATCGCTTCCCCTATCCTATCACTTGTCCACTCAGTATTGCAATTTATGCAGGCAATCCAATTAGGAGACACAGCAAACACCTAGACTAATGTGCCTGTCACAAGACTAAAGATGCTGCTGCCGCCTGCACAACTCAGAAGTTTTTCCTGCTGGGGCTTCTCTCACCAGTTGGGCTGCTTATGGAAAACTGGGAGGTGTGGATGAGCTAGGAAACAGGGTTCCACCCTGGGGAGAGAGAGAACCACTGCTCCATCCTTCCCTCCCCCAACTGCACCCCAACCCAAGAAAATAAAGAATTCTTACTTTAGAAAATATAGAGGTTACACCCAGATTCCTACCTGGACAGAGAGGGAGGCAAAGTATGAAAAAAAAAAAAGGACCTTTCTGAGATTCTGGGAGTCTCTCTTTTCCTCCTTCTCTTTTTACAATTTAAAGGCAGTCCAATAATTCATGGAAAAAGTATGTGTATCTTTATTTTCTAAAAACACATGAAGTGGAGGAGACAAGAAGAGAGCAAATGAGGGGAGCAAAATATTCTCCGAACCAGGTCATCCTTCTGAATGAAAGCCTCCTCCACCCAGGATCCTTATAACAAAGGTGAATCCCTCCCCATACATTGTAAATGTATTTTCATTGTGATGAGAATATACATAGGGAAAATGTGTACCATGTTTCCTACAAACAATTCCAATGGCGACAAATCCAGTGACATGGATTACGTTCCTCAAGTGGTGCTAATGGTCTTGTCACCCTCTCCTAAATCATTGCTCCCTCATTCATATAACTACAGCACCCCATTACCCTCAAGTGTAATGTTTCCTTTCTCCTACCCTCCCTTTCCTAGCAGCCCTTGGGAATCATTGGTTTCTATATATTTGTTTGCTTGATAGGAAGTAATTTTGTGCCTGTAGCTGACCAACTTTGCACATCTTATGCTCTCAAGATTGAATCATGCTGTGGTTTGCAGAAGAGTGAGTGTGTTTGTCTCCTTGGCTGAGGAGAATGCTGTCAGGTGTTGACGTCACATTTTGTGCGTCCGTTCACCTGTGGATGGCATTTCAATAGCTTTCACCTTTGGGTGATGGGGAATGGGAACAGTCAACACTGGCATTCAGCACTCTCTTTGACCTATTGCCTTCATGTCTTCAATACTACACACCTGGCGCTGGGAAGTTGGGGGTCGTAGGGTTCATTTCATGATGACTCACATAGCTGTCTTCTCCTGGGTATGTAGATTTCTTTTTTTTTTTAACTATGTTGGCTACCATTCAAACTACATTGACTCTCTCCAGAGATGAGCAGAGCTGAGAGTACTCAGAAACTCTATCCATGTGGAACTCTGTCTTAAATCTATGTGCAAAGGGACCCCCTACCACCAACAATGGTGGAGGCTGGTCCCCCATCCTCAGTGCTAGGAAGTAGGACCAGGTATGAAATGTCCCTCTATGTGTTGGAGGACTTGAGAGATCAAACAACTCATTGGGACTTCAAGGAAGTCCATGCTGTGTGGAGGTGACACCTTGGTGAGAGGCTTAGGAAGTGTGGGCACTGTGTGCCTACAGCTTCATGAATGAAATTGTCCCTGGCTCACCTCCACAGAAGATTCTCTGAAGACTCCATTTCACTGTTGGCATAAGAACACTCTGGGGCCTTCATGATGATAGGAAGGGGTTTACGGAAAACTCTCTGTACCTCATTAACTGTTGTTAAGAAGAGGAATGGCAGTGGGTGTGGACTGGATTGCATTCTCACCAGAGAGCGCTCCAAAGAACAGACGTTTTTTCCACCAGCTGAAGGAGGGCTCTGAGGTGAAATCTCACGCCCCCCCCCCCACCCCTGGTGAATGATACCCAAAGGAAAGGTAGGTGGGTCTGGACACTTGTATAGAGCCAGACATCCTTGTTTTTCTGTGGTTGACTAAGAGCAAGTATACTGGCCAACATGTCTGCTTCCAGAAGCCAGTGATAAACCTACATGCCTCTTTATTTTTAATTGCTTCCTAGTTAAAATCCAAACTTCAGCTGGAGGCAGTGTTAACTCAGAAGACATTTTTGGGCTAAGATTCAATCCTTAAAGGAAACATGAACTTTTTCCCCCACTGCATGAAGTGGATTTTGTGAAGTATTTTCAACACACTCCAAGTCATCCTTGCTGGATTTCAATCACCATAATCCTGTAATAATTGAGTTACTAATTCCCTTTTCTCCCCTCCAAATGTAAAATGTCTGAGAAAGACTGGCAGGGTTTAGCATTTATAAGAGGAGTGAGGAGGCGAAAAGCTCACAGGATTGAGGCGATCCTAAGTCAGAGAGTCTTGATAGGTGCTTATAGGATCTCCCTCGCAATAAGCACTGCACACTTGATATAGCAACTCAAGTGCACATTATCCTGGAGACATGATCTGATAGGGAATGAGCTGCCCAGCTAATTTTGTTTTTATGAGCTACATGCTTTCAGATGGCCTTCAGTTTTATGCCCACCACTTGTCTGCCAGTTTCTTTTTCTATGATGGCTTTCCTTTTGTGTGATGTTGGAAGCTGAGTCACTGACATTTAAAATACAAGCAGGATCACTGTGGACAAGTTTCGGTGGAGACTTCAGCGTAGGACAGACCAGGGAGAAAGAAGAGATAGGTAAATCCTTTAAAAATTAGCCTCTGAGAACCTAATAAGTAGCAACCAAATATGATCTAACACTCCCAGATGAGCTCTCTCAGCTAGAAAGTTGCTCCTGAACGCAGACAAGAAAAATTTGGCTATAAGGAATGATGAAGAAAGAGAACTGAACAGAACATTTCCAAAGTAAATACAAGAAGTCAGATTATTATCATGAAATGTTCAGAGATAGGTGTAAGAAAGCTAAAGGGGAAGGACAGGACAGGCATTTCTCAAACTAGAAGAAATGAAGACAAAATTCAAAACTGATAGTGCAATATTGAAGGATTCTAAGGACAGTGCATTATACCATGCAGAAAGCATCCTCTTCCCATACCCCCACACCCCAAAAGATGGAAGGAACACACAGAGTCACTTACCAAATAAAGAGCTGCACCAGAAGCTCTTGCTTTCCTGTGCCAAGAACTGTGGAAGACAGTTCTTGCAAAAGACTAGAAGAGACCCATATGTGTGTACATTCCAAGGAAAGATATGATCCTAGCAAAAGAAGATAGAAATTAGGGGAAATATCATGAATATCACAAGTAAATAAAATTTTGTGAAAAATAACTAAAGCCTCATTGTAAACATAGAAAAGATTCAAAATGTCAGCATTGCATTTTACTTTGATTGACACTCAATGAGCATAGACACCGTGGTCACAAGACCAAAGGGTGTGGTTCATTTGACAAATCAATTACAAGAGACCCCTTCAAAGTGCTAAAGGGCAAAGCTGTCGTTTTGAGGACTGAAGTGCCCCTGACCTGAGCCACCGTATTTCAAACCACCAGATAGATACATGTTAGAGCTGGGCAGTGAATAGAGAAGAATTGATATATTTGAAATATGGCATTGGGAAGGAATTACCACAGGCTGCTAGAAGACCAAACAAATCTGTCTTGGAAGAAGTGTAGTCAGAATTCTCTTTAGAGAAGGATGGTATGGTAATTAGATGCTATGTCAACGTGATGGTGTGGATAGCTGATGATACTTCCTTGGGGGTGTGGCCTCCTGTATACTAGTGAGAGACATTGGGACCTGCTTCCCTTTGCCCCTTTCTTCCTGCTTGCTGAGACCCTGTGCCTCCTTCCAACGGTGGACCCATCTGGGCTGCCTGACCTTGGGAACTGTCACTGCCCTGACGTATTTCCATTGACCTTAGATCCACAGCACTCTGTACCCATCAGCTTGTGCTTTCCCTGTTTTCTGCTTCAGCCTTTTTTCCTTAGCAGTCTGAAGCTATGTGTGTCTGTAGAGGATCCTGGCTAGAGGCAGACCTACAGAGTTGAATTGGACTGGGGTGGGTGCTTGTTGATGTAAAGTTGTTTCTTGATATAAATTTCTTTCTTGTGAATTGATGAGCATCACATTTGTTTCTCTAAATAATGTAGCCTAACTCGAAGAACAGACTTTGTCTCCAACACTTGGGGCATTTTATCAGGATGACATCATCCCTAGAGTAGAACATCATGTTTGGAAAAGTAAAGGTTCTGAGAAAAAGGGAAAGACCCTCATGGAAATGGACTTACGCCTTGTTTACTACAATGTCTTGTTGTAACCATTGTTCAGATACAACAATTGTGAGGGTTACACAGAGGAGGGCAGTGTTTGCTTCCATTTTACATGTGTAGCTTGAGGTCATGACAGACTTAACAAAACCCTAACAACAACAGTGTCTACTTTAGGTCCAGGGTCACATACACACAGTTAATTATCCTGGCTATAAACAAAACGTTTGGAGGTTTGTGTCTATCATGAGGTGGATCCCATGAGAAGTCAACTGATTTACTTTGCGTAGATTTACACAGAAGAAGGCCTTGACCATTTTAACCATGTAGAGGTGAAGGTGACCAAATAAACATACACAAGTGCATGTTGCTCAGGTGTCCAGAAATGTTGGAGAGCTCTCACAGTTAAATGCATAGTGAGCAAAGCTTATTTGTGGTCACCTATGGGGGGGGGGAGGGAGAAAAGGGATGTCACTGCTTATAAGACACTGATCTTTCTCTTCATGATGATGTAAGACTTGGAAAAAGGATAATGGTAGTGGTTGGCACAAAATTAATGTCACTGAACTGTGAGTGCAAAAATTACTTAAATGCCAAATATTTTATTGCCTATAATTTTATCACAGTTATATTTTTCCTAGTACTTTGTTTTTGGCTAAAGCTTTCGGTGCAGATTGGATTTCTTCCTTCGGTATCATTGACTCTTGTTCATATTCTACTTCCTGAAATGATGTGATGTCAACCTTCCACTTCTTTCTGTCTTCTTAGATACTTCTTGCCTTGCATCTACCTGCCAAAAGACACTAATGATGAGGCTTTGTCTCATGTACTTTGGACATGTTTTCAGGAAGGACCAGACCCTAGAGAAGGAAACAATGCTTGGTAAAGCAGTAGGACAGAGAAAAAGAGAAAGACCCTTGACAAGATGGGATTGACAGCAGTGGCTCCTATAACAATGGACTCAAAGGTAAGACCAATTGTGAGGATAACATCAGACCCAGCAGTGTTTCATTCTGTTGCATACAGAGTCCCTGAGAATCATACCTGTCTCGTTGGTACTTGGCATCAACATGTGCTGATATGGTCCAAACATTTATTGGAAAAGTTGAAGGGTGCTTTGGAGGGCAGGGCATGTATTGTCCATGTTCCTCAGAGATGCATGGCTCCATACACACAAAAATTACACTGGGGGACAGTCCAGCCACTTCCTCTGAGAAGTTCACTTGTGAAGAACCAAATATTTGGATCCAATGGGGAAGTCTCCCCTGCCATCAAGAACATCAGCACTGACATTCCCAAGTGTCTTTCAATCTGAAAGCATCCTTTGCATACTCTGAAAATTGAGTTGGAGCTCTGAAATTATGTGTGGTCAAACAGCTATTGGGAACTCACTGCATCTGACATGGGCGAAGTCACAACTTGAACATTGCTAAAGCCACCCCTTTGATCCTGATAGAGATCATCAACTGTATTCAATTTTCAAACTGAAGAATGACTCATGATTCCCCATTTTTTTCTGAGGCTGTATGTGCCAGCATTCTGATTCCTGGTGTCTGCATGTGATTGACAGATATGCAAATCTGTTTGGGCAAAAACACATGCATTGATTAATTTCACTTGCTCTTTTTGATTCTGGGAAGATTTCTTGTAGCTCCTGATACAGTGGGGGTGAAATTAAATCAATCAAACAGCTAGACACCAAGTCCATCTCCCTCTCTAGTGCTGGCTTCCCTTCGAACCTGAAACCCCTTTTTTATTTGTAGTTAGGAAATCATACCAAAAGTCACATTATAGAAACCTTTGGTAACAGATCCCTTTAGAGTGTCAGAGGGTAAGACTGCCCCTGTGAGTTTCACAAACTGTAATCCTTTAGGGGTATAGAAAACCTCATCTTATCCTGCAGAGTGGCTGGTGGTTTTGAACTCCTGACCTTGCTGTTGCCAGCCCAACTCATAACCACTACACCACTACATGACCTCATATGCATGCAAACCCTGAGCAGATAAGGAGAAAGAATAGAGAAGACTTGATGCTTTGGGAGGACAGGGTTGGTAAAGAACATAAATCAATCACGGACTGCTCCACGAGAACTCACACACCTGCCTCAGAAGATATGTGACCAGAATGCTTTTCAAAATCAAAGATCTCAGCAAGACGGCATCTCATGGCCTTTGGATGTGATATCAGGAGGGGACCATTCCTGGAGAAGGACACTGTGCTTGGCAGAGAGTGAGAGAGATAAAGAAGACCCTCAGGAGGTAGTCTGACATGGCGACTGTGACAATGTACTCAAGACACGGGGAGGTTTTGAGGATGACACAGAACTAGCTGATGTTCCATTCTGTTGGATGCAGGGAGAGGGAGTCCACCCCTCCACCCCTAACTATATGACAGCAAGCTGTCCAGCACATCTCAAATCATGGCTGCTCATTTTCTGTGGAACATTGCTATTCCATGGAGTTCTCATCAGCCATGACCTTTCGAAGAAGCACTTTACCAGACCTGATCTCCCTAGGCTTTTCG
This sequence comes from Nesogale talazaci, assembly GCA_004026705.1. Taxonomy (NCBI): domain Eukaryota; kingdom Metazoa; phylum Chordata; class Mammalia; order Afrosoricida; family Tenrecidae; genus Nesogale; species Nesogale talazaci. The sequence continues at coordinate 13,238 of PVJH01021461.1, read as the reverse complement.
CAGCAGCTTCAAATCTCCAGACGTCCAGTGTCATTGCCCTGGGGTGCTGTTGCATCAGCTTGCACACATAGCAATCCTGCTACAGAGTGAGCTGCCCACCAGGAGTCCCTCGCTCCGCATGCCCACCCTCTGCAAAGGACCCTGATGCATCCACCAAGCCAAACCCTTGAATACAGAGTCGACTCAGAGGCCTAGTGACTCTGTTGGACAGAGCAGAACTCCTGCATGGGGTGTGCTTCACGGTTTATGGGAACTGAGAGCTTCATCACCCTTTCCCAGAGGACTTGGCATTTGAGAACTACCAAGCTTTCTGGGAGTGACTCCCTCTTTAGCCTACTGGGCCTTCAGGCTTCCGAAGGTCCATCTGTTCTCCCTCACTCTCATGGAGCCATTGCTGACTCACAGTCACCCACTGTGGGTTTCTGAGACAGTAACTTTTTATGGAAGTAGGAAGCTCAGTGAGGGGAGAGGGGTGGCCTACTCTAACACCTCCAGGAGAGACTGACCCTGTTGTCAGCAGGAGGATGTGGGGGCAGTGACTATGACCAAGAAGGAGTCCTCACCCCCACCTCAAAGTCAAGAAACTCAGAGTTCTGTGTGTCTATTTGCACCCAGAGTCCTGGCTATTGATCTGCTTGCAGGACAGGCAAAGACATCCCACCAAAGGCTGAAGCTTGCTAGGAGCCAGAAAAAGTGGCACACGGAGAAAACCTGCTGTGGGAGCGCTCTGTCTGCTGAGACCCATGGACCCCCAGCTTCCGTCCTCAGCAGGGATCCCTGCACACCATCACCACTGATCTCACTTCCACGGAGTTGATGCCCCCTTGCCGCGGCCATATAGAACAGGGTGGAAGTTCCCTGTGGGTTTCTAAGGTGGCGACTCTTTATAGGAACAGGATACTTCATCCTATGCCCTCAAAGCTGCTGGTCATTTCAAAGAACTGACCTTATGGCTTGCGGTGCAAAACATAACCACTCTGTACCCATGGGGCCCCTCCCATGAACCATCCTGACTCCCAAATCCAGAAGCCTGGAGCTGCTCCTGCTCTCAGGCAAGTTCCAAGCTCCAACACTCCCAAAGAATCCACGGCTCGCTTCCTACCCACGAAGCCATCGTTGATTCAGAATGCCTGACAGCATCAGCTCCAATGTTGTCTCTGTGGCAAGACGGGAGGGGATCTTTGGTCTGACACATTAACAGGCCGGTCCACTTTTGTAGCGCATCTCCCCCCCCCCCCAGCAGCTTTTCACACTTCCACAGTGCTCTGGGGAAAATCATCTGCAGGGAAGAACAGGAAAGGGTGCGAAAATCAAAAGTAGGTCTCAATATTGGGCATCTCCACACCCAATGGTAGTTACATGTCAGAGCTGAAGGTGGGGGGGGCAGGGGGAGAGCACTGGGGTCTGAGTCTGTCTTGCGTTTGGAAGGCCCTGATGGGTGGTCACCTACCAGCTGTCAGTGGATTGCTGTGCACGAGGCTTTGGAAAACTCATCTTCACAGACAGTCAGCGTGACCTGTCAGTGTGTCATGCTCAGTCCTTCGGAGTTGAGATCTCAGGAAACCTCACTGCTTGGCCCTCTCTCCACGGCTTCCTGGGACCTCCCACAGCCATGGAGCCAATACCAGTCACTGTAACCCCCAAAGAAGGTTTCTGAGATGACAACTCTTCACAGAAGCAGAGAGTCTTATCTTTCACCTTTGGAGCGGCTGGCAGATCGGAAGTGCCAACTTTACAATTAGTCATCCAATGCCAAGCCCACAGCGCCACCCACATACTCAAACCCCAACTGACTGTGAGTGAGTCCATGCCGACTCCTATCGACCCTGGAGGAGAGAGGACAGATGCCCCTGTGGGTTTCAGCGATGAGAATGCTCTGAGAGAGTAGGAAGTGTTGTCTCTCCCTCAGAGCAGCTGGTGGTTTCACACTGCTAACCTTTCAGTTCCCAGCCTAATGAGTCCTCCCTTACACTATCTAGTAGGACTCTTTCTCAGGGCTTTTAGTGAAGGCAGAGGAACGACAAAAACAAACTCACTTCAATGGACTTGGCTCCAATAAGTAGTATTTTTCTTATAGGGCAGGGTAGAACTTCCTTATGGGTTTTTTGAGACTGCCACTCTTTAAGGGAACAGAAAGCCTTGTCTTTCTCCTGAGGTGGCATCTAACTGTTGGACTTGAGGCAAGCACGCTGGCATGTAACTACTATGCCATTTGGGTTCCTAGCAAATGCCTTAGGGATCTGACCAGTATATCTTAGAAGTTTTAAGTCTTCAAAAAGATCATGGCATGTAATAAGGTCCCACACCCCTGATAGAGACAAACCACGCAATAACTAGTTAAATGCTCCAAAATCCTGTTCTATTTCATCCTTATGGGACCCTCACAGATAAATGAAGCTTGAGAACAATACTCACTGGCTGCAGGAAGGTAACCTTGCCAGGTGTGTGACTGGACTGAGAGCTGGGTGGGGGCATTTTGCACATTTGAGTACCAGGTGGGGTGCCCAGGGAGGTGAAGAAGTGACCTGACAAACTAAGCGTGGGATGCCAGGAATGAGGCTGGAAGTGGTATCCCTGATTGTCACAGCACAGTGACTCTAGCCCCTTCCAGAAACGGTCATCCCTTCCAGAGGTTGTTCTGGCCCTGCCACCAATACCCAGAGCTGTGAGCAGTGAGCACCACAGACCAGCTGGCATCACCACCACCTGGGATGGAGCAGTTGAGCCTGAATAGGCTCTGTTCTGTGCCTGGTGAGTAAAGGCAGGAGGAAGGGACGGAGGGGTTGCTGTGGGGATTGAGATGCACACACATAAATAGTTGTTATTAGATACCATGGAGTCAGTTTGGTCCCATAGCAACCCTGTGCTTAACAGAACCAAGCACCACCCGGTCCTGGACCGTCCTCCTCATTGTCTCTATGTCTGAGCCCCTTGCTGCAGCTTCTGTGTCAGTCCATCTCTTTAAAGGTCTTTCTATTTTGCTCTGCCCCTCCCCTTTACTAAGCACACTGACCTCTCCTGACAACATGGCCAAAGCATATAAAACTAGGTGTTGCCATCCTTGCGTCTAAGAAGATCTCTGGCCATATTTTTTCCAAGACAGATTTATTTGTCCTTGAAGTAGTCCATGGTAGTTTCCATATTTGTTGCTGGCATGTCAATTCACATGCATAAGTTCTACGTCAGTCTTCCTTATTCAATGCCGGATTTTCATGTGTGGGTAGGGTGACTGAAAATACCATGGCTTGAGTCAGGTTCACCTTAGTTTTAAAAGTAACATCCTCGCTCTTCCATACTCTCAAAGAAGTCTTATGCAGCAGACTTATGTCTTTTCATGTCTTGGTTGCTGCTTCCATGAGAACTGATTCTTGATCCCTGCTGACACCCTATGCTTAGATGCTTAGATGGGGCAATGCGCTTCTCTGTTTTAAGCCCTGTGCCTAACTTGGTGGCATTTTTTCCCCTCAGTAGCATGAGGAGAATATGAGGGACAGGTGTTTGACACTTGGGTGCACACCTAGTCCCCTCAGCAAGGGAGATCACCCTTTCTTATGGAACGAGGACTCACCAGAATGGAGTGCTAGGTGAAACTTTAGTGCCCACACCAGGGCTCTCTGAGCAGCTATCGGCTTCTGCTGAGCCTTGTTGTTTGCTTTGCCCATTCTGCTAAGGACCAGGGTCTCCGCTAACCTTCCCCAGGCAGTGCGGGGTCCGGCCTTCTGCATGCAGGGCCCCAGAGCTGGGGTTTGATTGCATAGACTAGCATTCTGTGCCATGTCTCTGGGACCTGGGGCAAGGTGGAAAGCACACTGCTTGTAATCCACTCATCAGAAGGGGACCGTTTCTCTGGCAGGCAGCTGATGAGGCTAGTACTCACCCCTTGGGGACACACCCAAGCACCATCCGAAGGGCTGCTAAAATCAGCAGACTGAAGCCAGGTCAGCTGGGCCGCTTCTTAAACAAACCAGCTTCCTCTGTCAGCGCGTGGATTTTCTCTGTCACTTGCAGGAGCTTCCTTCCCTGGAATATTGTGATTAAAACAAAAAGAGTATCAGTAAAATTCCAACAATATCAAGGCGCTAGCCAGGCCCGGACCCTGGGAGGCCTCCGGCCTCATTGGCCCAGTTCGCCAAGGACCATTGATCTTGCCTAGTTAAATCCAGACAAATCAGCAACTTCCCAGGGCTGGGGGTAGGCAGTGTGCACCAAGAATAATACAGCCATTTATAAACCCAGGCTCCTTCCATTGTGTTTTCTTTCACCCTCTCTTTAAAATGCTTCACCTCCTGGGGCTCCGGGGTAGCCTCTGAATGGGGGCTGCCTCGGGAGATAACACGGTCATCTATTTAGCAAGAACTCAGCAACATTTTCAGCAGTTTAAGGCAGCTGAAATTCAGTGTTGTCCTGAGATAAGGTCTTCCTCCGAATAAGTGACAGGGCTTCCTTTATCCTCGAGACATCTCCAGAAGCAGACAACGGAAGGAGTTTTTGTGGGTGTTGTGGAAGGGTGGGTGGATTAATAGGAAGGGGTGACAATCTTCCAGGGGTGAATTGGCTCTCTTCCCCTCAATGAAGTGACAGATAAAAGAAAGGCAGGGGAGACAGTTAAAGTTTCTTGCGCCAATCTGGCCAATAAACATATGTGAGGTTAATTGAAGGACAGAGCGCTAGCCTTGCCTTTCTAGTTCTCGGGTCTCTTGCTCTCTGATGGTTGGACCAGGGAGCAGCTGCGTTAGCCAGTTCCCTGCTTCAGCTGGAAAGGCTCACTTCCTGCAAGACAGCCCTGAAGAGAAGCCACACGGATCTACCCTGAAGCGGTCTTGGGTGCTGGAGCAGCTGTGTGGAGACCCTGCCAGTGCTGCGATGTTTACACACTCACTGATTTGGCTTTCCTCCTGCAGTTGGTGTCATTGCGTGTGTTTTGTGAGAGGGAGGACTTTTGTGGATTGATGTCAGACATATGGGCTGATGTTGGACCCAAGGACTTGAGCAACACATAGTTGGGATGTTTTCTTGATGTGCAATTAAGCTTTATATAAAACTCTCTCTTATACATTTGCGTTTCTGTGGATTTGTCTCTCTAATGTACCCAGACTAACATAATGGGGTTCTCTACTCACACAAACAATCAAAGTCTCAGAAACTCACAAGGGCAGTTCTACAATGCCTGAAAGGGTCACCATGTGACAGTGTGGGTCCTTTGCTCTTCCCTCTGGGTTTCAGGTCAGTGGTTACAATGTACCCATCTAGCATCTGGGAGGGGACATTACCCTATAAGGGAGCCCAATCTTCATGAAGAGGGTGTTGGACCCAGCAGTCATTCACTCTGCTGTGAGTAGAAGCTAACTCAGGGCCAACAAACAAGTCATCTGGCACAAGAAAGCATCCCTGTGAAAACCAAAATGTGTCTACTTTCCCTATGGACGTTGGCTGGCAGAATCCCTGTGCACTACACACATGTGGGGCTTGTCAGGTGGCATCAAGTTGGTTACAATTCATAGACACTTTATGTACTGCAGAACTAGACACCACCCTGTCCTGCACCATCCTCACAATTCTCTTCTTTGAGCTCATTGCTGCCCCCAATGTGTGCATCCTTCTTATTGAAGGCCCTCCTGGTTCGAGCTGCCCTTCTGTTTTCTCATGCATGATCTTCTCCAGGGACTGGTCCTTCCCGATATCATGTCTAAAGTATATAAGACTAAATTTCACCATCTTTGCCTCTAAAGAGCACTCTGGCTGTTCTTCTTCCAGGACACATCTGTTTGTTCTTTTGTCAGCCCATGGTGTTTTCAGTAGTCTTTGCCAATACCATAGTTCAATTGCATACATTTCATTTTTTCCTTATTCAATGTCCAATTTTCATGTGTGCTGGAGGCGATTGAGCATACCTAGTTTAGATCAGGGTGCACTCATTCCTCCAAGTCACACCCTTAATTCTCCACTCTTTGAAGTGGTTAGATGATACTTTGCTTCACACATGACAGGTGTATAATACACTTAGAACACACTACCATTGCACCCTAGTTTTCTAAAACCATCAGTGTCACCAAAGGAAAAATACCTTTTTCTGTGAGCGGACTCAGATGCATAGCAACCACATGCGTGTCAGAGTAGAAGTGCTTTATGGGGTCTCCAAGGCTAATGTATCAGGGGCACATTTGTACGACCCCCTTTCGGGACACCATTGGGTAAACTCAAATCTTCAAGCTTTCAGTTACACTCTTAATTGACTGAGTGCACGAGGGGTTCTCTGAAGGGCTTTCATTCAAGTTGGAAATTGGATTCCATATGTTTAACTCAAGATGTCAGAGTCTAGATAAGTGGAAAAGCCCTCCAAAATACAAGTGAAAAGGCAAGGATGTAAGAGCACCATGACCTGGAGAAAGCAGAGGCTGCAAAGTGCTGGGAGTCTACCTGATAGTGAGGGACTCAAGATGGTGCAGATGGTGGTTAAAAGGAGAGAGGCACATAAGCACAGTGAGGAGGTTGTTTAAGAAGAAGATAGCTTGGAGAGAAACATCAGCTTCTCTGATGATTTGAGAATAGAGATCGAGCCCTCCATGGATAAAACAAATTAGAGATTAAAACTGAAGAACGCATGGCCTACAGACATGTTTGATCTACAATTGCGCCTGTAGAAGAAATGGCAAGGCTTAGGTAATCAGATACACGCTAAGGGAAACCTGTATGTAAAAGTGAGGAAACGGGCGTTAGCAACAATGAATACAAGAAGAAAAAGCTCTGAAGTTGATTGTGGTGCTGATAGCACAACTTTTCTTAAGGCTATTGAATGATTACATAGCATGGCATGTACAGTGTATGTCAATAAATATATCAAGAAAAACATATTGTTATAATAAACCAAGTGGATAAAAAATGGAAAGAAATGGCTATTTAGATTGCATTTTGAACTCACTACCCCTAGAAAGAGAAGAAAGATTATGGCTGCATGTACCATGGTTATAGATGCTACAAGACCAACACGTGCACATGTACAGATGGGCTCAACGAATAAAAGACTAAAAATTATGGATAATTAGAAGTTAGGAAGGAAGCTAGTTATTAAGCCAATGATGAAATTTAGTGTCTCAACATGTAATAGAAATTATGAGCATTCAGGGAATAAATGAATCTTCTAAGCAATAATAATAACTAACATTATAAAGTACCTAAGAACAAATTTGTTTACTTGGAAAAATTTATTGAAGCATGCTTAAGGCATTTGAACAAATGGAAAGGATGTTCTCTGTGGATAGGCACTTTGTTGGCTATAGACTGAGTTTCTGTAACAGATATTTACACATAGATGATCTAAATAAGGTGGACACCACTCATCCACCCTATTTGAGTTTCCTGCCCAGCGATACCTCTGCTCCCCAGAATCATTCAGGGTCTCCACACACCCCTTCCTGCGTGCTGCCCTGCTATCTTGTAGAGTGTGGCTGTCTTCCCTGTTGTTGAAGTTCGGCCCCTCCACACTGACACATGTTTGTTGCTGTCAGAAGTCATTGAGTTCTTGCTGTTGTTAGATGTCACTGAGTTGGTCCCAACATACTGACCCTGTGTACAATAGAACAAAGCGCTGGCTGGACCTGCCCCAACCTCACAGTTATTATAATTACGTTTGATATTATATTACAGTAAATCTATCTCATTGGGAGGATTCTTCTTTTTCCCCTGGCCTTTATTTTTCCAGTCATAAAATCACTTTCCAATTGGTTTCTCCTTATAACCTCTACAAAGTAGGTGATAATTCTTGCCATTGTTACTTTGTGTGTGTATGTGCTTATAAAATACTTTCATTGGGGGCTCTTGCATCTCCTTTCACCATCCATACATTCATACATTGGGTCAAGCACATTTATGCATATGTCGCCACCATCATTTTCAAAGTATTCTCTTCCCAGTTGAGCCCCGGATATCACCTCCCCATTTCTACCCCCTTCCTCTCCCACCCTCTCTCCCCCAGGAAACCTTGATAAATTATAGATTATTATTTCCATATCTTACATTGTCCTCCATCACCCCTCACCCACTCTTCCATTGTTCGTCCCTCTGGGAAGGGGATTATGGATTCATCCTTGTGACAATTCCCCCTTTCTCCCCTCCCCTTAGTCCCCCTAGTACTTTTAACAAGCACTCCAGCTTTACTTTTTTCAACTCAGACTTGTTCTTCTGAAAGTGTGTGGTATTTTTAACGTTCTTCACAAACATCACAATAGATTGCATCAGTTCTGGGTCTTCTTTATTTATTGCTCAGCTTCCACATGCATATGTGATCATTGAAAATGGCATGTTTCTGATCATGTGCACATCTGAGTTCCCAAAGTGGCATTCTTGTTCCATGCCCGCCTGTACCAAGGGAAAGAAGTCAGGACTAGAAGCTTTGACTTTCAATTAATGTTCTCAGGATTACATTCCTCATGTTTTTACTTACCCTATTATCCCCCAGATCATGAAATGATGCTGGCAAGCATGGTGGCCACCCCAACCAAGTGGAAACTTTTGATAACCAAGAAGAAAAAGGAAAGATAGACCATAGGGCATCAGTATTACACAGTCTCTGCCCTGAGGACTAAATTTACCCTTATATAAGATTAAAAAAAAAAGAGCTGGAAGAGTCACCCCCAAAATAATTTTTTAACAGCAAAAAAAAAAACACAAATAAATACAAAATTGTAAAAAACTAAAGGAAAATCGCCCCAAAGCATTGATGTGTGTAATAGTTAGGTGCTTTTATGCCAACATGGCTCCCATAGGAACTTGTGGGTGGAATTCTACCTGTCAACGAGGTCACAGCTTGATTGGAGGGTGACTGAGATAAATGGCTTTCAGAGGTCATGACTGCACCAATGCAGTGCTGCACGACCTGTGGGCTGAGCCAATCCATGGATCAGGGTGGATCCTATGTCTTGAGGCTTCATCTCTACCTACTTTGCTCTGCTACTGCTGCTTCTGTGCCTCTGCTAAGCCTGGACTTCTCATATTGCTGTTGCCTTCCCACTTTGCTCTGTTTGCTTCCTGCAGAATGATTCTCTTTGATTTTATACCTTTGTCAACCTCTTCTCTGTTTGCTCCCTTGACCTTGAACCAGTGGCTGGTGTGAGTTAAAGGACCTTCCATATATTAACTGCCCCATGAAAATGAGTTGAACCGAGTCCTCTCTACTGCTGTGTAGACTGATCTGTTATATTCCTTTTCTATACAAATATCCTTATGTATCTCATCATAAGTGTCCTGGTTTTGCTTTTCTAGAGAACACTGCTTAGTACATTGTGCTTTGTGAAATTCTAATCCTGATGCATTTATTTCTAAGAACTTGATTTAATAAGTCTGAAGATTATCTGCAAGTGACAACATTGAGGAATAGCCAAGACATTCCTTTATAAGACAATGAGTGAAGAATCACTTTAGCAAAAAATATTGTTAATATACATAACCTAAAACAATGCTGCTATTATAGGAATAAGTAGAAAGAAAAAGTGGAGCAAATTTTGCTTGAGGCAATATTCAAAAGTGAGTGTGAAAGCAGTGGGGCTTGGAAGAGTCTCCTCAGTTTGCTCTTCTTGACATTGCAATCATGAAGTCGAGAAGAAAAAGCAGAAGCGACCCTGCTTCTTTTTGTCATCATCAAGAGGACTATAAAAATAATATTTCACAAGTCAAAATATTTTAGCTGTTGCCATAAGCAAGATGTGTTTCTTCAAGACATAGTATAAGAGAAGGTGCCTGCTCCATGGCCGCACATTTTCCAGGTCTTTGTTTTCCCAACCTGTGAAGTCCAAGAAGGTGTGAACTCTTCACAAGAGCTCACTCCTTTCTACAAGCTGAAGCCCGCATTAAACCAACAGGATTTCTTTCCTTCGGTTGTGTTCCAGGAAAATTGAGAAGATGCTAATACAACAAAGAGGAGGGGAGGTCTGAAGGAGAGGTTCCTTGAAGGAAGGACTGGAGGACACTGGCCACAGTACACATATTGTTTTGCTGTTATTGTTTGCTATCAGGTTGATTACAACTCATAGTATGACCCTCTGGGACAGAGTAGAACTGTTCCTACAGCACAGTGCCATGACTTGTTCTTTGCACAGAGTGGCTGGAGAGTTTGAACCACCAGTCTTTTGGTTAACAGTTGAGGGAGTGCTTAATGATTACTCCACCAGGTCTCTTAGAATATGCTTGTGAATGTGTGTGTGTGTGAAGGGCATATAACACAATATAAATCCCGACCTTCCTGACATATACTAAAATGAGAGAATGCTATTTCAGTTTAAAACCATTCAACTCAATTGAGTTTCGGTTCAACCGAACATGCAGGGCTTCCTCTGATTCCAATCCTAAAGTCAGAGCGTAAGTGAAAGGAGCCCAGATAGAACTGACCCTGTGAGTTTCCAAACTGTAACTGTTCACAGGAGCAGAAAACCCCAGCTATCGGAGTTGAACTGCCGACCTTGCAGCTGACAGCTCAACGCATAACTGCTACGCCACCAGGGCTCCTTGGAACCAGTCACTGAAAATTGAAGCCACTGTTACTGTGCTTCTAGGGTTTTGAAAATTAAAATGGAAAAATCACTAAGCAAAGAATGAATCATCCTAATTCTTAAAATTTGAGAATTATGAGCTCTGAGACCCAGACAGTTCCAAACTATCATATGGCCATATGAGGCAATCTGCTCACATTTGCCTGGTCTGAGGTAATGTGTGTCATGCATGGAGAAAGACGTTGAGACATACCCATAGGGGTGATTGGTCTTTGATGCTGAGTGGGGTTGAGTGGCATCAATTAAGAACCATCCAGTCCCTTGGAGTATTGAGCTTGAGTATAGATACTTACTGTTGACGATGTTTCCATCATCAACTACTTGAAGGACTATGAGGAGGAGGTAAGTTTGACACAGTAAATAATACTATTAGAAGCAACCTACCAAAAGGAAGCTCTGGGCTCAGCTAAGTGTTAGCTGAAGAGGGTCCGCACAAGAATGCTTCACGTGGGTATCTTCTTCAACAAATTGTGTGAAAGCTTTCTATGTTTGTTGGTGCCTAGATCCATTATATGCCATCTGCTGCCTGCCCTGTTCCATGCCATTGGTACCCACTGGTGTTCTTTTTCTCTTGCTCCCTAGCCCTTCAACTTCTGGATAGAGCTGTCCATCGGAAAATAGTGACAGGAAATCAGAGGATGAAGGAGGGGAGATTTAAATTCTTTCTTTCTTTTCTGTTGGAAGCCCTATCTTCCTCAAATTGCCCTTCCACTCACAAGTAAACATTTTAATAGTCACTTAACCCCTTCTAACCTCCATGTCAATTAACGGTGGTAAGTCTTTAACTCAAAGAGTTGTCATGAGGCTTAAACAACATAATGGATGTGAAAAGGCTTTGGGGGAAAACGAACTGTGTATGTAGAGTGTATTAATAGAGATTTAATTATGGCATGATATGATATTGACTTCCAAATGCAGCAAAAAATATTGGGAAATAAGATAAAACTGATAAGGTTCACAGCAAAGGGGAATTTTGCTTCAACAGAAATGAGTTCACTCCCTGTGGACAAAAGTAAAATGGAAGACTCAAAACTGGAGACAATACAATGTTTCAGTGGGTGTGCATGCCAATTAGGACTCCTCTTCAACAATCCTTCTGTGGTTGACAGCATTGGAGCTGGCCATGTCTGACCTCTTCTGGATTCCCTCTTTCTATGAAATTGAAGTCAGACATGTTGCCACTGCCCTTCCTTCCTTACCAATTCTGGCATCAATCACCCACCCCACCCCCATGCCACTATACATTCATTGCATAGTGATCCACAGGTCAGCAACCCATTGCAATTGCCATATGGAATTCACAGGCAAGACTGACAATTCAGGCAGCGCATTAGGAAAGGTCATGTGATGGTGGTGGTTGTAGTTTGGGGTCATTGGGTCAGTCATGACTCACAGCAACCCCACAGACTACAGAAGCAAACACTGCCTGGTCCTGTACCATCCTCATAATCATTCTCATGTTGGAGACCGTGGTGGGAGCCAAGGCATCACTCCATCTTATCAGGGTCTTCCCCTTTTTTAGTGGCCCTCTGCTTTTCTGAGAATGATGTCCTTCTTCAAGGACGGATGTCTGTCTTGACATCTGTTCAAAGTGTTTGAAATAAAGCCCTCACCATCTTGTGACTCATGAGCATTCTGAATGCACTTCCTTCAAAAGAGATCTCTTCGTTCATTTGGCAGCCCAGGGTACTTTCAATATCCTCCACTAGCACCATAATTCTTGTTCCATCTTCCTCCATGCTCAAGACATGCATCCATTTGTCCTACACGATGGGTTGGCAGTGACAGCAACAGTGAACTCTAGCTTAGGAACAATGGTGAGGATGGCAGGGGACCCACGGCATTTCATTCTGTTGTGCATAAGGTTGCAATGAGTCAGAACTCACTGCATGGTACCTAACAAGCACAGCAACAAAAATAATCTAGGAAGCACGGACCATTCTACCATATTCTAAAGGGTCAAAAATGACTCCGTAGCAATGATTTTGGTTCGGTTTTGTCAATCTCCCTGACTTTCTTTCAGAGTAGGCATCCTGGACATTTATGGACCAGACAGGAGTAAACTTTGAGATCCATGTGTCAAGGGTCTCTATCATCCATCTGGTGGTTGCACTTTGGTAGCTTGTGTGGTGCCCTGGTGCTAAACACTCTATCAATTTAATTGCACATAGCAGTAGGGTAATCTATGGGGGACAGTTTTAGTGGAATTCCAGATTGAGGCACACTAGAAAAAAAGCTCAACAATCCACAAGTGAGCTACAGAAATCCTGTGGAACACAGCAAAGCCTGTCGAACACAGTACTGGGTGATGCGCTCTCTAAGTCGGGTGGCACAAAGCAGCCACAGTGATGGACTCAGTTATGCCTGCGTTAGACCTGGTTGTCTAATGCAACAAGTCCAGTGACCCTCAGATATGGAAAAGAAAGAACTTTGTATCAAGAAATAATTATATGTCAAGAAAGCATCCCAGTACAGTACAACTCAAGTCCAGAATCTTAGATTAGTCTACAAGTCCCACTTCAGACGCATACCCACATGCTAGGATGCAAAATGCAGGAAGATCAGCAGTCAGTGGATGCAACGTCTAATATACCTAAGGCCAGTGGAAACATGACCAGGCTTTGGCAGCTTTTGGGATTAGTGACAGAGTCCCAGCAAGCAGGAAGGTGAGGGGGCAAAGAGAGAGGGAGTTCTCTG
>PVJH01021460.1:0-38585 GCA_004026705.1 Nesogale talazaci | reverse complement strand
AAAAAATAATCTGGAAATTACTAAGGGTTCAAGGGGAAGGGGGGGGGGAGAAAGGGTAATATAGGGAGCTAATACTGGGGGCCTGCAGGGAAGGAGAATGTTTTGAGAGTGATGATGGCAATAGTTGTGTAAAAGTGGCCTGCATACAACTGATGTTGTTTGGGATTGTGATGGGAGTTGTATGGGTTCCCAATAAAGTGATTCATTAAAAAGGGGGGGGGGGTAGGGGAGTTTTTTTTTTTTTTTAAAGAGGAGCTCGTACCAAGGGCTCAAGTGGAAAATGTTTGGAAATGTATGTGGCAACATGTGTGCAATTGTGCTTGATAGAAATGATGTACTGAATATTGTAGTAGTTGTAAGAGCCCCCAGTAAAATTATTTAAAAAAAACATACTTATCATCATTTTAAGAAACACATGTATGCAAATATACTTGATACAGATGATGTGTTGAATGATATAATTGCTGGAAGAGCTCCCCCAAAATTATTTAAATTATAAAAAAGAAATAGATATACAACCTTGTTGAAGTTAGAGCTAGAAGATGGGACCCTCAAATCTCAAGGTCCTCAAAATATGACTGAGGATTATGTCTTCTCAAAGAAGAGCTGACACTACTATGGACACAGGTGAAATTAATCCTGAGGGAATTAAAATCTTCAGGGTATTCATTTGCTGAGAGGAAACAGCTATAATAAGAGGAAGTAAAACTGTAATAAATAGGAACTTGGGAATATTGGAAATAGTTAAAATGAAATGTAATTCATAAAGATCAATATTGCAGGCATCAGTGAGCTGAAATAAATTACTGCTGGGCATTTTCAATTGGAAAATCCTATGGTTTACAATGCTGGCAAGGACACAATCAAGAGGGCTAGCAAAGAATTAATAGCCAAAATGACACTTACAGATCTAGCTAGAGTGTCAACACTGGCTATGATATGATAATGCCTGTTAATTGAACCAATGGTTGACATCAGGAAAAATGGGGAAAAGACAGTGCGTGTCAAGGGTTTCATCTTGTGTGAGTATATAATCAATGCCTTTGGAAATTATAGTCAGGAGAGCAATGGGCACATTATTTTGGGTAATTTGCTGCATAAAACCAATTTAAAGTTTTGTCAAGGAAGGGTCTCCCTTTGAGGATCATGTCTGCCCGACCCAGCCATACTATTTTCAATTGCTTCAAAAGTTGGACAGTCAATAAAGAAGCAGAAGAAATATTGATACATTTGAACTAGGAAGTTGGTGAAGAATATTGAAATCCCATGGACTGGTAAAAGAGCAAACTATTATGTCTTAGAAGAAGTAGAGCTAACATATTTTGTAGAAGCAAGCATCGAGAAATTGTCACATATACTTTGGAAATGTTATCAGGATAGACCAGGAATATATCATGCTGAGTAAAATAGAGCAGCAGAGAAAAACAGAAGCCCTCACAGAGATGTATTGACACAATGGCTACAACACTGAGCTCAAACACAAGAACAATTGTAAGGATGGCATAGGGCAGAGCAATATTCTTCTCCTGTATGAGTTAGAACCGACACAAAGGCCCTGGCAAACATGAAGGCATTAAGCACCTTCAGAATTTTCAAGCAATAGCATAAATGTGAATTTTGTGAAAACTGACTAAATGAAATGGATACAAATCTGTGTGATTTACAGGCGGTACAATAGTGATTTTCTCTTCTCTCCCATAACAATGGAATATTTGTTTTGTGTTATTATTTTCAAAAGTAAAATTGGTGGAATTTAGGCAGCTTATTGATTGTAGTCTGTTTAGTTTAACATTGTAAACTTTCAATTGTCCTATCTGATATTTTATCTACTAATGACACAAATAATTATTATCATTTAAATCATTTTATTGGGAATCCACAAAACTCTTATCAAAATCCATCCATCCATTGTGTCAAGCACATTTTCACATTTGTTGCTATCATCATTTTCAAAATATTTTCTTCCTACTTGAGCCCTTGCTTCCTCCCTTATGAACTCTTGATAATTTATAAATTGCTACTAATTTTTCATGTCTTACACTGATTGATGTCCCTTTTACCCTCTTTTCTGTTGTCCATTCCCCTGGTAGGGGTTAATAAATAGAGCAATGTCATTAGTTCCCACCTTTCCCTTTCCCTCCTGGTACTACTCTCAGTGTTGGTCCTGGGGCATTAATCTGTCCTAGATTCCCTGTGTTTCCCATTCTTATCTGTTCGTGTGTACATCCTCTGGCTTAGCCAGATTTGTAAGGTAGAATTGGGGTCATGAGAGTGGGAGTGGTGGGTGGAAGCATTCAAGAACAAGAAGAAAGTTGCATGATTCATCGGTGCTATACTGCATCTTTCTGGTTCATCTCCTCCCCGTGAACCTTCTGTAAGGGGGCTGCCCAATTGCCTGTACATGGGGTTTAGGTCTCCACTCCATGCTCCTCCTCATTCACAATGATATAATTTTTTGTTCTGACATTTTTATGCCTGATACCTGATCTTATAGACACCTTTTGATCACACAGCCTGGTGGGTGTGCTTCTTCTATGTGGGCTTTCTTGCTTCTTTACTAGGTGGCTACTTATTTATCTTCAAGTCTTTGAGATCCCAGATTTTATATCTTTTGAGAGTTGGGCACCCTAAGTTTCCTTCACCACACTTGCTTAGGTGCCCATTTTTTCTTCAGCGATCATATTGGGCACGGGAGCATCACAGAAGGCCAGATTATTAGAACAAAGGGTTCATGCATGAAGGGAGTACTTGAGTATATGTCAATGTCCATATGGTACATTAATACTAGACCTATAAATATATGTGCATAGATCTTTTTTGGGGGGGGCATCACTGCTCTCCGGTGGTGGGAGTAGGAGGCGCAGCCCCACTGCTGGAATTGAACCTCCGTCCCAGTGGGCCGCAGTCCCGCGCACAACCACTATGCTACCGGGGCTCACCCCGTGCATAGATCTTTTTCTCCATCATAATATATAAATATTTACATGTGTACATGTCTGTATGTAGACTTCTAGAAATGCCCACATGAGAATAACTGGAGAAATTATACAAAGCGAAGTAGGCCAAGCACAAGAGGACACGTAAAGCACCAGTTCACTGAGGTAAGCTTAAATTGAAAAGAGGGCATAGGAAAAAAGTTACTGTATACATTCATTCCTGGGGTGCATTCCAGGTAGTATGGCAGGGGTCAGACCAAGTCCAGGGATAAACATGGTAGCTAACTAGAAAGTAGGAGAAACAGCTAACTAAAAAGTTGCAGAAACACACACACACACACACACACACACATATATATATATGTATGTGTGTGTATATGTAAAATATAAATATATTTATATATTTATATGTATATATATTTAAATGACATGGATTTTATTATAAATGAACAGAGAAACAGAGAAATGAGAATCACTTGGAATGAATCTGTAAGAAAGCAGAGAGTTCAACTCGCTCAGGTATGTAGCAAAGAACTGAGATGTGTCCTTTCTTTTTATTCATACTCAAATTTGGGGATATGAGACTGATTGTGCTTACTCAGAATATTTGAAATTTGATAAGTACCATTCTTGAAACATTATTGTGTTAGTCCTGGTAGACTAGAGGTACAAATTCAAGGACACGCATATCGATATAAGGAAAGGGTTTATATACAAAAGGAATGGGACATGGAGATAGCATGCCAGCATAGTCCAGTTCAAAGTCATAAGTCCAATATTAACCCATATGCCCAAAATCAGTCTATAAAGTCTTCTTCTGACTCATGAATTCACAGGTCAGTGGGTGCAGAATCCTGGTGCTGGCAGGGCACCTCGCCTCCAGGGCTCAGGGTCCAACAGCAGAAGCAATTCATCACTGGCAGAGGTCTCCATCTGGCTGCCCCAGCTTCAGAAGTCTGGCTCCATCAGGGGAAAGCTGTGTGGTCTCTCTGCCGGCTCCTCCAGCTTCTCAAATGCTGCCAGCTTGTCTTGTCTGTGATTAATCATCTCTGAGACTAACTCCCAACAACTGGGGGAGATAGCTTCTCATCTTCATGAGGGAAATATTGCGGGATTTCCCAGGAGTCAGAAGAGAAAGCCATGCCCACATAGAGGCCTCATTTGCTACTCGATGGCTATCTCCAGATTAACAGGCTATACTCCACCCCTACATTTCAATCATAAAATTAACATAAGCACATGACTGCCACAATTATCTATTTTAAATTTGATAAATAACATTGTTGAAACAACATTATCTAAAAAAAAACAGATTATCTGGTGTTTTAAAAATATAATCTACAAAGCAAAGAGCAGAGATCAATCTCCAGTATAAATAATCTTTATCAAGAATGTCTCCTTGATTGTCAATATGCACCTACATGCAGATCATATTGACCCCGAATGTGTATGCTTGAAGTTTTTCTTTGTATCCAAGTTCTAGCCATGCTCTGACTACACATGTAGAGCAGGGGCACAGGGCAGTAACCCACCGAAGGCAAAATTGTTGTTTATGTCTGCACAGGGAAAGAGAGAGCAGACTTGAACTCTTCAAGATGTGAATGGAACATACCAGCATGAATCAGGGAACCAACCAAGAGTGCTGGGGAGTTGGTTCCAATTGCAATTACACGGGCTGGCTCCCTCCTCCCACAAGGATTCAGTGCAGAGGACAACACTGAAGCCACAGCTCAGTTAGAGGGACATGCCTGATCAGAGCACAAAAGAGCACATGAAGGGGGAGGGAGAGTGTGGAGCACATCCTGGCCCACCAAGCCCTGAGGACTACTTTTCCTGCTCACAGCAACCAATGCACAGAGTGGAGCATAGTGCCAGCCCCACCAAGAGATATGACATCCCTCACTAACTCTTAGGGCTATGAGGACAATACTGGGGACACAGTGCAGGAATTATGCCTGATCTGACCGCACCAAAACACTAAGGGCATACAAAAGAACAACAAGGGGGGCAGGACAATGAATTCCCCAGAGAAAACCAAAAAATAGACTTTGGGGTCAGGCTGTGACCCTCCATCATATTTGACCAGAAAACACTTGTAAAGGTCATCAATCGGACTTTGAACTGTTTACGGACCTTTCTTGTTTAGTTGTTTTTTTTTTTTTTTTTTTGGAGGGGGGGTTGCTGTTGTTTTGTTTTCTTCTGTTGCTTTGTGTTGTTCTGTCTTCCTTTTTTGCATATTATTGCTTCTGCGTGTCTATCTAAATAAGATAGATGGAGAAAACAATTCCAAGGAACAAACAACAGAACTGACAGTTCAGGGGAGGGGGAGGGGATGGGAGCGGGTGTTAAACTCAGGGACAAGGGAACAAGTGATCTACAATCAATGGGAGGAGGCTATAGGAAGTCTGGTAGGACTTGATCGAGGGCAATGTAAGCAAGAGGAATTATTGAGACCCAAATGAAGGCTGAACATGATAGTGGCGCAAGAATAAAGTTAAAGAAAATAGAGGAAAGAACTAGGAGGCAAAGGACATTTATAGGGGACTAATGACACAATACATCCTAGACTTAAATAGGTTTGGGTTTAGATAGTTTGTCATGGTTGATTTACTCAACAGATACATTTTGCTTATAGCGTAGCATGTATAATTCTACTCTTTACTTTCTCTATCATCCACCTACAGAACAATTTTGTATGACTATTTGTGTCTGTAAAGAAACAAGGAAAATCATAAAATAGCCTTGAATCCAACCATTACTAATAAATCCATTTTCCTGCTAACTTTACTTATTGATTTCTGTTTATGCAAATAAAGGCACATAGATGTCCACAAATTTCCAAATCATATGAATTCATGATTTTTCTTGAACAACAAAGAATGAAACTTGTAATGAAGGAAAATAGCATGTTTTGGTCATATTACCTATACAAAGGGTATTTTAAATTAGTTTTATAAACTTTTTTTTTAATTTTAGAAATTACACATGTCAATATTTACATGTCAATACATAGATACCACATATATATATATTCTGACATAGCTAGTAAATTTGAAATATGTTGGACATTTTTTCCACATTTCAGAGATATATTTCAAAAAGGTAGTTTAATAATTGTATTGTAGTCAGCATGCTTGTTACTTTTAGAAGGTAGTGTACAACTTAACATGGTATGTGTATGAATATTGAAATACTTTTTACTGATTTCATGAGATATTTATTTATTTTAAAAATCATTTTATTGGAGGCTTTACAGCTCTTATAACAATCCATATATCAATTGTATCAAGCATACTTATACATGCTGTCATCACCATTTTCTAAACATTTACTTCTATATGAACCCTTGGTATCAGCTCCTCTTTACTCACCCCCCAGACTCCTTAATAAACTATAGAATATTATTGTTATTTTCATATATTGCACAGACTGCTGTCTCCTTCCACCCACGTTTTATTGTCTGCCCCCCTAGCCTTGGGGAAGGGTGGGGTACGTGTCCATCATTGTTATCAGCTCCCCCTTCCTCCTCTTTTCCTCTCGCCTCTCCCCCACAATCTTGGTATCACTTCTCCCATATCTGTTCATTATTTTTAACGTAAAATAAAGCTCAAATTTACTAGAACTGGGAAACAAGTCCTAGTCTGCTTACCTTTTTAGTGTGTTAATAGGAACTCTGCTTACATTATTTCTATCCCACTACTTAAAGGAAATGAACAAAAAACTGAAAATCATAAAATGTTAATCAGCAATTAAAACACATGAAAGGGAAATATTGAGGAAATAATGATGTCAAATTGAAACATTACTAGTATTTCTATCATGTTCACAATATGATATATTTCTTTTAAAATTGTATTATATTTGATAGCATGGTAATTTTTCACCTTAATAGATGGGCTTATAAACTAAAGAATTGATATTCAAATAATTCAAAATGGGTGACTAATATAAAGTTATACCAGTTAATCAAATAACTTGGCAAGTTGCATATATTATTTAAAAAACACTCTATGCATGCTAATGATGGAGGGGAGTTATAGTTGTAATTAATAAACATAATGTCTCAGGAGCATAATTTATTGGAGTTAATTACATGAGAAGGCGCTTTGGTGTTGTACCGATTTGCTTGCAGTATCACTGGTTTGAATCCGTCATGAACTCCTGGGCTGAAGGGTGAAATTTTCTACTTCCATAAAGATATATCGCTTAGAAACACATTGGGGCAGTTCAACTCTATTCTGTACATGGTAATGAGTTGAACATGACTCAAAGCTGTGAATGTGGTTTCCACTGTCTCAGGGATGGTTCTGGGCAAGAGCATTTGGACTTTTTAAGCATTTTCCCCCAAGTCATTATTGCTATGACCTGTGTGATTTCTAATTCCTTCTCTGAAATTTTAAATGATCAAATGGATTCATGTAATGTTGCAAGATGATATTTCTAATAATTTGCATTACAAGTATATCAGAATCATATATGCCTTTACCATTATTCAGAATATTTCTTTTAGCAGCATTATATGATGACAGGGATGGGACCAAACTTAACACGACTTGAATTTGAAAGAGATTAGATGAATTATTTCATTTAAGACTTCAAATGAACATTAATAAAAATGTAAATTACTTCTGTGTGTTATGATTATAATAAAATATATTGTTCCTCACTTAAAGTTTTACTTTCTTTCATAATTTGTGCCCGCTTTAAACTCTTATCTCCTAGTGCAGATGGTGCTCAATGCCTGTTTCCTGTGATGGCTGTTTTTGATGCTACAGTCTTCTGTTTGAGCTGACTCTGTTTATGAAACGGCATTCAATAGTACAGGTTAGGTAAGGTATGTGGTCTCTGCTTTCAAATGTGATATGTTCTTCTTGAGATGGTTGTGTGTATCTCCTCTAACGTATGTGTGGCAATCCACGCCCCCGACACCAGTCCTTGTGAATTGGTTTGTGTTTTGCACTGTCAAGTCAGTGCTAGCTCATATCTACCTGATAAGGTAGAGCAGATTGGCTTCAGAGGAGCAACTTGGCTGAATTGCTTATGGGAGCAGACTGAAGTGCACATTGCCCATTAAGTGGCTGTGTTCGCTACCATCACAGCTGTTCTTTTCATGCCTGTTGTACAACAGAACAAAACATGGCCCTCTCCTAAGACATTCTCAGAACTCTTGATTTGTGTGACCTTAGAATTGCAGTCACTGCATCTGTTATTTTTTCATTTTGAACAATTTTAATTAAAATTTCTCACTGTCATCGAGTCTATTTCAACCAGTAATGATCC
This sequence comes from Nesogale talazaci, assembly GCA_004026705.1. Classification (NCBI taxonomy): domain Eukaryota; kingdom Metazoa; phylum Chordata; class Mammalia; order Afrosoricida; family Tenrecidae; genus Nesogale; species Nesogale talazaci. The sequence goes on along the minus strand of PVJH01021460.1, from coordinate 30,369 downwards.
TAAAGTACAGGGTAGAATTGCTCCTGTTGGGTTCTCAGACTATAGATCTTTGTTGGAGTTGAAAGCTTCATCTTTCTTTCACAGAGCAGCTGGTGGTTTTGAACTGCAACTTTTGTAGTTAGCAGTACGTGGGACCCACTATATTAGTAGGACTCTTTGATTATAAGTTCAATGGGGGGGATGCATATTTCAGTGGATCAACTTTATGTTCTATAGTCCAAAAGATTAACTATTAATATTTTAATAGTTTAATAATAGTTTTAATAATTTGGCTGAGCTCCGGTCACATAGTGGTTGTGTGCGGGACTGAGGCCCACTAGGTTGGAGTTTCAAATCCAGCAGCAAGGCTGGGCCTCCTACTCCCAACACCAGAGGGTAGTAATGCCCCCAAAACAAAAAAAAATAGTTTTAATAATTTAATTTAAACCAGGATATTTTCAAGCATATGTCAATAATTAATATCCTCCAATAGTCCACAATCCATTTGCCCTGGACACTTCAACAACCCTTTCCTTGAGGAATCACCTTGAGCCAGTTCATGATTTTTTTCCTTTGTCCCCACTCCCACCCACGTGGCAAACTCCAGTTTGTTTCCTTTGTTATCAGAGCATTCCTCTTGTGAGTTTTTCCCTCATTTATATCAGTGGTTTTATATAACATATCCTTTTGTGATTTCCTAATTTCATTCAGCTTATTGCTATCAATGGTATACATAAGATTTATAGCAACCAATTCTTCTGGAAATAAACAGGAGTTTCTTTCATAACAGTCTTATTCACTTTGGGTGACACTGCTGGCATTTGAAATACCGATGGCATTGCTTCTTGCATCATAGCAGCACACAGGTGACCATAATATGACTAATTGGCAGACCAGTTGAAGCGTATGTGAAGAGCCAATGGTGCTGAAGGAAGAAGTGCAAGTTGCATGGAAAGCATTGGCCAATGAAGTCTTCAGGATGTGATGGAATGCCAATTGAAATGTTTCAACACATTGATAAAATCCTAGAAGAACTCATTCACCTATACCAAGAAGTTTGTAAGACAGCAACTTGTCCAGCTGTGGTGAAGAGTCCACCGCTATCTACAGGAGTAGAAAGTCCAGAAGCTGCTTCTTCCCAGAAGCTGCTGCTGGTTTTGAACTTCCATAGAACTGAAAAGCAAAGATGTTAATTTGAGGACTGAGGTGAACCTGAGACAAACCAGGATATTTTCAATTGCCTCATATACGTGTAAAATGCCGACTCTTAATAAAAAAACATCCAAAAAGATTGACACATTTAAATTGTGGTGTTGGGAAAGGTTATTGTAAGTACCATAGACTGCTAGCAAACAAACAATCTCTCTTAAAACAAATACAGCCAGAGTGCTCTTTTGAGGGAAGGAGGGAGAGGCTTTGTCTTACATAACTTGAATTCATCAGGCAATCTACTACACCACCAGTGAACGTTAAAACCCTTGACGGCAATCAGCAAGTGATGGAAGTCCTCTCCACTCTCAGGAAGCAAAGTTTGGTCACCTGCAGATGACAAGTGGCTAATAAGCCTTTCTCCAAACATCAACTTCATACAATCTAACTTCTTGGATTATTTCTTCATAGTGAAGTTTGAATGATGATGGAGAAAGAAGACAAACCAGACACACACTTTTCCTGATTCTAAAACTTGAAGCATCTTTGTTTTCTCCAAATGAATATCTTTTTCTATGTATAAATTCTACTTGAGCATAATGAATTCTTCTGGAATATTAATCCTCCTGAAGGTTATTCATAGTTATATAAGATCCATAGAATCGATTATGTTTACATGGTCAATAAAAAAGTAAACATCGTTCTACTATTCTCTGCTTTGAGTCAAGTTCTACCTGACATCATTGATGATATCTGGTTCTGAATCCATCATAAATCTCTGACTATAAGAGTTGTCAAATTGTTGCTAAGGAAAATTTTGAAAATAGATGGTCAGGGGCAAAAAGCATGATCAATGATATGGATTGAGATAAAAGCTGCTTCAATTGGCTCAAAGATCACAAAAATTTTAAAGATAGGCAGGATCTCACAGTGCTTAATCATATGTATCTGGCTGTGAATTGTCACTGGTACAGAGGCACATAAGATTAATAGCCTGCCAAGAGAACAAATAAATGTCTTTAAAGAAGTACGATATAGTCAGAATTCTCCTTAGAAACTTGAGAAGGTGAAGCATTTTCTCACACACTTGGGGCATTTCATAAGGACAAATAATTCCCTGTAAAATGATGTCAAGCTTGGTAAAGTAGGTGGTCAATGACAAAAAGGAAGATTCTGAAAGTGATAGATTCACCTACTGGTGTTGAAACTGGGTTCAAATATAAAGATAATGCAAAAAAATGTGATAAGACTGGACAGTGTTTTGTTTTGTGGAACACAGGGCTGCTCTACGTTAGAAACAACTCAGTGGTACTGGACAGCAAAATGACACTCAAGGTCACACTTTTACGCTCATGGATATGTTTTACATTTCTCAGGAAATTTACATTTCTGGACCTTGCATTAGTCATGGACAGTTTTGCTTTGTACGTGGCCTCTTAGCCTGTTCCGATGTATGATATTGGATTTCTCCATTATCTCTTTGTGTAGATGTAATTGATTTGATTTCCGTGAAGTCTCCCTGGTGAGGTCCATGTTTACAGATGCCATGTAAGTTTTGTTTAATGGATAGTCCCTTCTCCTTATAAAGTCCTACCATCCCAACTCCAGAGTTTTATCTGTCATCAAGACCACATTTTCCAACCACCTACTTTTTAAAAAAAAAATCTATTCACCTTCTTATCAACTCTAAGATTCAATGCATCTTGTTGACTGTTTGATTGACATAAAACTGATAGAAAATGGTAAAATTCTTAAATCTTTCTCCTTTGGCTTTAGGGTGCCATGCATAATTTTGAATAATACTTGTATTAACCTGGTTTCTCTAGCATTAAATATTGTCTTATAAAAACATCTAATATTCTCTATCACTTAATATTGTCTTGGTTCATTGCATTTTAAGATATATCTTTAATAAATTCTTTCTGCAAATGAATGTGAGGCTGTTCTTTTAAAATTTGCCATTCACATAATAATAGACCATATGATTTTCTGGCCAGTGATAGTCCATTTTAGTTCACCTGTTCTTTGTTTTCTATTCACAATTATTCATTGCCGTTTTGACAGATTCCAGTATAATTTTTAGAATAGTAAGTCACTTATGCTTTTGCAGGAGTAAAAGTAAAAAGCTCGTTATCCTATTTTGAATTTTGTTTCATAAGCAAATGAGAATTCTCAAATGCTTACATGATCAAGAACATAAGGGTAGACACTACTTCAGAAGTCAGATTCCCCCATTCGCACTTCTATTGTTTTGCATCTTGAGGGGCTCATATTCTTGCACAGTGCCATCAGTGTTTTACTGCTACTTGTCACATTATCACTGGGCATTTCCCATGCTATTTTGCCTCAGTCTCAATCTTGTGAAATCCATTCACTATGGTGAACCTGCTCACATTTGCAATAGCAGTGGCATAGCCAAGAGTAATACAGAAACACATAAGCCAATACAGTTTGGAAAGGTCACATAGAGCTGGTGGAATCATTATGATTTGACTTGTTGACCGCTTATTTAAAGCTTGGAAATAAAAATCCCTGTGAATATGGGAAACCAAACTTAACCTGAAGAAAATAAATATGAATCATTTTATTTCAGGTCTTGAGTTTTTATCTATGTTGAATGACAATTCTTCTGTTTCCACTATACTCGTACACAAATCCGAAAATAAGGAGTCAGACTATGTGTTCTGCAAACACCTAAATCTCTACAGCACAGTTAAGAACCTTGAACTTGATTGTGTGCAGTTACCATTATCCTACAAAGTGCTAGGGGAATAAAAATGTTTAAGACACCCAATGATCAAGTTAAATTTTATGCCTATGGAAAAAAGGGTGCATGCAAAAAGACTCATTGTTATAATGGTGATCAAATAATTTCTTCAGAAATTCCTGGTCAAAGGTGGAAGTGTGTGAAAACAATCTAAAATTTGAGATACTTGGCATGTGAATAAAATTATAAGAGAAGGTTTGAGACTATACTTTATTTTGTGCTTACTTGTGCTTATTTTTCTATGAGCACATAAATCTCAACTTATTTTGCTGGAGATATTTTGAAGGTAAATTACAAGAATGTATGATTTAAGTGGGTGAACTGTTTGCCTGCCGATGTTTAGGCTGTTTCTGAAGCCTGTGTAACAGTGTAACAGTGTGGTGCTATTGTTGGGTACAGTTGAGTAAATGACAACTCACAGAAGCTCTGTTTTATTGAAGGAAACATAACCTGGTCCTGCACCTTTCTCACAATTGCTATGCTTGAGGCTCTTGCAGCCTCTGTGCCAATCATTCTTGTCAAGGTCTTGCTCTTATTTGTTGTCCTTCGACCAACCAAGATGCCCTTATCCAGGGACTGACTGGTGTCTCCAGATAGCACTTCAGAAATAGTTGATATTAAAAGAGAGACATATGTTAACAAATATATATATATATTATTTATATACATCTTATTCCTGATTAACTGGATACTTTTAAATGCCAGCTAGTCATAAAATTCTGTACAATCCAGTAATCTTTATATGTAGACCCTGCTCTTCCTTGCTAGCTTGATTTTTGCTTTCTCATTATTTCCCATTTAACTGTCAATTCCATAAAAAACATCTGCTTTTAGACCTTCCTGAAGGAGAACAGTTTATTGATCGGACATGGTTGTGCCACCAAAGTCCTGTATGTTACCTAACAGAATTTAAACACAGACGTGATGTAATGGAAATGTGATAACATTTCACAATCTAATCTAGCCTTATAAAGCCAACAATCAGCCAATCACTTGAATCTATAGCAGGATAAAAAGATCCTAAACCTAACAATATCTTTGTAATATGAGTAGCAGAATAAACACACAAGAATATACGCATATATGAGTGAAACAGACAGCATGTGCTCCTCTTTCGAGTTCTTTGTGACCTTGTACCAGAGGGTCAAAACCGCAATGAAGCAGGACATGCCATCAGAAGGAAACTCTGCGGCATAGGTGATCATCGAGGAAAAAAGATCCAGGAGAGTTGATAATCTCTATCACATACTAAGTAGACTTGTGCTGATGAGTTCAATGTCTCATCATAATGTCACAGAAGGTCAGACAATGTCCCGATGCCACTTCTGTATTTGCTATGCTATCCTTTAAGAAAGCTCAGAATTATTCATAAGCAATAAATTAATCTCAGCTCCAATAATGTATACATTATACTACCTAGGCAAAAGATTGCATACCAAACTTACTTCAGTCTATTTTCTCAAAATGCAATATTTAATTAGTCTCAAAATGTATCAATTCACATGGAAGCAGTGGTCAAGAGATTAAAAAGCAAGTTGCAATAGGTAAATCTGCTGCATAAGGTCTTTTTTAGTATGTTGCAAAACAAGGATCTTACTTTGATAAATGAGGTGCACCTAAACCAAACTATGATATTTTCCATTGCATCATATACACATGCAGGTCAGATAGTGAATAAGAAAGAACAAAGAAGGATCTGTGCATTTAAAATATACTGGTGGAGAAAAAAATATTGAATGTTCATGAACTGCTAAAAGAACAAACCGATCTGTCTTGGAAGAAGTACTACAAGAGTGCTTCCAAGAACAAAGATGGCACGACTTCATCTTGTGTTGTACATTATTTGGACACATTGTCAGGAGAAACAAGCCCATATAGGTGGATGTCATGGTTGGTAAAGTGGAGGGACAGCAAAGGAGAGGACGGCCTTGGATAAGATGGATTGACCAACCAACTGAAACAGCTCAGGCATAGGGGAAGTTATAAGAATACCAAAGGATCGTGCAGTGTTTCATTCTGTTGTGCATAAGGTGATGACTCCAAGGAAACTAACAACAACAGTAACAGGCTAACTGCTACTCATAATCAACAATTGGAAGTCTTTTATTTACCTGTTGCTAGTAAAACTGAATATTTTAAACCTGAAATTTAAAAATGAAAAGTGTGTGGTTCCATGGAAAATTTTCTGAGACTTAAATTAGAAAAATAGTTGTGTCTTTACTTAACAAACCCAGAAATGTGTGAATAACAAGTGATCTAAAATATGTGGCTGGGAGAGTGTAGGAGGCCTGGTAGGGCTTGTTCAAGGACAATGCAACTGCGAGGAGTTACTGAAACTCAAAAGAAGGCTGAGCATGATACTGGGACAGAGAAAAGTGAAAATAATAGAGAAAAAAGCTAGGAGAAAAAGAACATTTATAGAGGTGTAAATACAGGCATGCACATATGTAATATTTTATATATATATATATATGATGTTGGGAAAATAGATGTATGTGCACATATTTATTGGTTTAGTATTAAGGGGGCATATGTATATTGAGTCTCCACTCAAGGACTCCCTCAATGTAAGAACATTTTGTTCTATTAAACTAGCATCCCATTATACTCACCTTCCCAACATGTTTGCTGAAGACAAAGCAGATGCAAAGGCAAGCTAGCTGATGGTGTCTGACTATTAAAATTATAGTGTCAGGGGCCTCACACACGTGAAGATAAAAAAAAAACAGCCATCTAGATGAGAAGCAATAAAGCCCACATGGATGAAACACACCAACCTATGTGATCACGAGATGTCAATGGGACTGGGTATCTCGCATCAAAAAACAAAAATCATATCATTGTGAATGAACGGGAATACAGAGTAAAGACCCAAAGCCCATCTGTAGGCAACTGGACACCTCCTTACAGAAAAGTCATGGGGAGGTAACAAGCCATTCAGAGTGCAGTATAACACTGATGAAACATATACCTTTTCTCTACATCTTTATTCATGATCCCAATTCTACCTTACAAATTCAGCTAGACCAGAGGATGTACGCTTTGCAAAAAGGAAATGGAAGCACAGGGAGTCCAGAACAGATAAACTATTCAGGCCCAGTGATGAGAGTGTTGATACTGGGAGGGTGAAGGGAAGGTTGGATAGAAAGGGGGAACTGATTACAACGATCTACATAGAAGCCCCTCCCTGACTCCTAGGAGACAGACAACAGAAGGGTGAGTGAAGGGAGATATTGGACAGTGTTGAACATGACAAAATAAAAACACTTATAAATTATCAAGGGTTTCTGAGGGAGGCTTTAGGAAGGGAGGGGAAAATAAAGAGGTGATACCAAGGGCTCAAGTAGAAAGAAAATGTTTTGAAAATGATGGCAACAAATGTACAAAAGTGCTTCAAACGATGGATGGATGGATGCATTGTGACAAGTGTTGTATGAGCCCCAAATAAAATGAAACAAAAAAAAATAGTTGCACCTTTAATACTTTGTTCTTATTGAGAAAATGTATTTAAATGTTTGAAAATCATCTATAAAAATTAAACTTAATGTATAGAAAACAAAAAATACTATTTTTCCCGGGAAATGAGTTCTTTTGCAGAAATACCTTGAGTGAACTTTAAATTACTTTTTATCCTACGGCTGAAATAAAGTCCCCAAACTAGATTTTAATTGGTTCCTGAAGCTCCTTTTCTCAGATAGAATAATCAAATGTACTCAGAAATGGAATTTAAAGCCTGTTTTAGCTGAAGGCAGAAAAACGTAGGGGATGGGAGCCTTATATTCACATAGTTCTTTAACCTATTTATACTTGTGAGATCTTCATGAATGAAAACAAAATTGACATCTTTTCTTATTCATTTCTTCCCTAAAGATTGATATAGGTAGCAGTAGAGAAACATTCTTTTACAGACACAAGCATACACATCCAAGGAAACAGATAAAATCACTAGTCATTTTATCCAAACTCATACTGACCTTATAAGGCAGACTAGAACAGTGCCATAGGGCTTCCAGAGTGACATTCTTCATTGACAAAGACTGCCACTCCTTTGAAATGGCCAACTTTTTGTTGAGCATCTGAACATGTAATGACTAAGCAACAAAATTTCCCAAATTCCTTTTTGTATAAGACACACATATCATATCAGGCTAATATTCTGAATTACTTAGTTATGGATTTATGGTTGTAGTGTTGTTGCTATGTTCCATTGAATCAGTTCTGACTTGAGGAAACTCATGTACTACTGAACAAAATGCTGCCGGTCCTGCTCCAATATTGGAATGTTTCTTATATTTGAGGGTATTAGTGCAGTGACTCTGTCAACACATCTTGTTAAGGCTCTTTCTCTTTTTCACTGACCTCCTATTTTATCAAGCATGCTATCTTTTTACAAGGAAGGTGTCTCCTGACAACACACCCAATGGACTTGGGTGAACTCTCATCATCCTTACCTCTATGGGATATTCTGTCTTTACTCCTTTCCAGACAGATTTACTTGTTCTTTTGGCAGTCCATGGTTCTTTCATTATTCTTTATCAGAATTGTAATTAAAATGTATACACTTTTCTTTGGTCATCCATATTCAATGTCTAACTTTTGAAATGCATATGAGGCAATTGAAAAGGCCGTAATATTTTAATCAACAAAACGTAATTTATTCCTCAATGCAATATCATAACTTTTAAATAGTTTAAAGACAAGCTGTATAATTTGCATATTGCAGGTTGTTCATAAGTGCTCCTCTGATCCTAACACTATGTTCTGCATCATATAGTCCAGCTTATTTGATGACTGTTCAACGTAAAGATTAAATGATTATGGTGAAATAATGCCATCTTGAAGCACACTTTTCCTGATTTTTCCATGCATTATTCTCTTGTTCTGTTCCAGTTATTGTTTCTTGGTTTATATACAACTTTGGACACAATTAGGTGTTCTAAAATTCGTGCTGTTCTGAAATCTACCCATAGTTTGCTATCTTCCACACAATCAAATGCCTTTATACATTCAATAAGATCCAAGTAAATTTTTCTCTGGTAGTCTGTGCTTTTAGTCAAGTCATCTGACACCCCCACTGACATGCCTTTTCTTAAGTTGTTTTTTTTCCTAGAGAAACAAAATCAGTGAGCTTTGCGTATGATTATATAAAAAATAGACTTCAAGATAAATTATCATAGAGTTGTGGAGGCTATAAAATACCAAGTTCATGGGTATATGTTAGTTTGAAGGCTTCTTCAGAATTGAGTAGCTTCAGAGTCCAGGGAATACAAGATCTACAAATCTGACTGCAGAGTACCATTTGGTGAGGTACATGAAACCAAGGTCTGCAATCTGACTGGCTGGCTGTTCAGGCCTTCTGTAATGAGTAGGCTTTGCAGTTTTTCCAGATACTGAAATCAGGCCTCATTCACAGGAATGGTTTATTTCAATAGGCTGCCTATTCATGGGAGCTCTCATTGTGGAAGTGTACACATTTTGTCAGATCTCACCTCTTATTGATAATAATATTAGGGCCAAATCATTGTGAATTGTGGCCCAGCTAAATGGACTCACAAGCTTGAGTATCATGAGGGCTTACGGTATTGAATATAATACCTTTGGAAAAATTACCTTCTGGATTGCATCATATGTACTGTGTAATCTTATAATTTAGGTCTTGCTTATGATAAGGAGTACCACTTATGAAAGTAAAAGGAAATGGCTAGATTTTGAAGCATACATCTTTTTCTTAATATTGACAATGTGATTGCAATTTCCAAATAAATATTAGTGTTTTTTGTTATTAGCTGCTTTCTTGGTCTCTTATAGAACCACATGCAAACTAAGACTGAGTTATTGTCATCTATAGTGCATTTGGGGGAAGCTGATCACTAGGCATGGCTTCCAAATCTTTAACAAAAGCTTTCTTCATAGAAGCAGAAAAGCCTTTGTTGAGAGACAGTTGGTATTTGGACTTGAAATGCTAAACAGAGACATGAACCTGAGTCTCCAGTTCAGAAGAACACAGATGAGTATTGTAGAATTTGGGTGTTTCAGGAGACTTTCATGTTACATACTGTATATAATTCTACAATTTAATAATGCTGGTCTTCACTTCCTAAATTTTCTTTCCACCACAAACCACAAACCACCCTCTTGAATTATGCAATATAAATACATATGAATGAACATGCACATATGCATACACAAGACAAAATAAATAGAGGGATTCAAAACAGTCAAACCTGTATCATATGTATTGTTTGCCCACATTTACAAACCTGTTAGGTGAGACACTATATCTCTTCGTATTTCTTTTAGAAAACACTCAATTGCGCCAGGCATTGTGGTGCGCATTTGTAGTCCCAGCTACTCGGGCGTCTGAGACTGGAGGATCGTCTGAGTCCAGGAGTTCTGGGATGCAATGTGCTATGCCGATCGGGTGTCCAAACTTAAGTTTGGCATCAGTATGGTGACCTGTCGGGAACGGGGGACCACCAGCTTGCCTAAGGGAGGGGGGGTGAACCGGCCCGGGTGAGAAAACACTCATTCCTGGGGTTAATTATAACTTAACGTTTGAGTTTTCTAAACTTTAATTTGTTATAGGAGTAGAATAGAAGACATAAAATATGTTAAGGACCACTACGCAAAATAGAAAAAAATTAAAATTAAAAACCACTATAGAATCATACCTATAGTGATCTCCTACCTCTATATAAATATACAGAATTGTATCAAAGAACAAAATACTTTATACAATAAATTAAATAAAAAATTAATCATGCTACTTATTTCTGATCTGTCTACTTATCTATTTATTGTCTAAAATATATAGGCATGTGTATACACTAAAATACAACTTTAAGAATGTATCTATGCATGCCAAAAAGTTTTGTTACAAAGTCATAGGAATCTATATTAAATAAAAATATCATAATGCCAAGCTATTGTTCCTTTGCACCATTTCCATGTAAGTTTATAAACTTCTAAAGGCTGTGTGACTATCTCTCTGGACGTTTCCCAACCAATTTTGAAACCTGCTATTTTCACCGTATCCAAGCAACAGATTCTACACAATCCAGGGACTAACATCCTGTTCCTTTAAGTGTCATTTGAATTTGGGGAGGAAAGAATGAAGTCTTAAGGGGAGTGTTAGACAAGGTTGTCTAGAGAAACAAATCTAGAGACACTTGTGGGGCACCATTGACTGGGGGATGACAAGGGGGTTCTTGATTAAAAAAGTGGTCTAGTATTTTTTCCAAAAACATTCAAAATTTTCACTAATGTGTGCATATGATATCTATCTTTGGAACAGTATAAAGACAGTCTACTTTAGTACCCTTGTAAGGCATTTTCTAAACTTTATCTTACTGACTTTTAGGTTTGTTTTCTAAAATAAACATCTTCATTTAAAAAGTCTACTTTGAAATGAAATCCTTAATGCTTGACATGTTTAGTATGACATGCCGATATTGATTGAGGCAACAGATCTAGATTTTTTAATAATTTTATTGGGCGCTCTTACAGCTACTACAACATTCAGTACATCATTTGTATGAAGCACATTTGCACACATGTTGCCACATACATTTCCAAACATTTTCCACTTGAGCCCTTGGTATGAGCTCCTCCTTAAAAAAAGAAAAAAACTCCCCTTCCCCTTCCCCCCTTTTTTAATGAATCATTTTATTGGGGGCCCATACAACTCCCATCACTCTCCCTAACAACATCAGTTGTATGCAGGCCACTTTTGCACACCCATTGCCATCATCACTCTCAAAACATTTTCCCTCCCTCTAGGCCCCTAGTATCAGCTCCCTATATTACCTTTCCTCCCCCACCTTCCCCTTGAACCCTTAGTAATTTACAAATTAATTTTTTCATCCTGTACACTGTGCAATGTGTCCCAACACTCACTTCCTTGTTGTCTGTGTCCCAGAGAGGAGGCTACGTGTAGATCCCTGAAGTTGGTTCTCCCTTTCTATTCATCCATCCCTCCACCCTTCTGGTATTACCACTCCTATTACTAGTCTTGATGGATCACCTATCTTAAGTTTCCCACGTTTCCAACTTCACTGTACATCTCCTGGTTTAGCTGGATTTATGTGGTAGAATTGGAGTCATGATAGTGGGTGGGAAGCAGCATGGGAACTAGAGGAATCAAGTAGGCATTTGCAAGACTGTGGTGGAATATATTCTAGAAAATCTGTAAAAAAATAGTCCAAAAATCATCTCCATGCAAACTTACAATTTGGGACAGAGTATGATAAGGTTAAGTTTAGAATTCACATGCAGATTCACTGAGAGATGAATTAGTTTTTGATGTGCTAGAACTCCTCATATATTTAGAGAATTGCTTAATTCTTTATTTTTGGCTAACATGGGAGAAGGTGGAAAACTTTAATCGAAGGGTTAGTTATTTTATGCCAGTAGAAAAATGACAAAAGTTAGTTAACTTTTCTGCTGTAGTCTTTTGCTCATGTGAAGGAAGTCTCAGCTTTGTTGCTATGGTCCATATTTTGGTGAATTGACTTGAAGTATTTGCATGTTGGAGTTATTTGCTTCCTATCTAAACAAATGGAATAGTGCCTTAAGTGATTTTTAATATGTTAAAGCAATAAAAAGTAACTTCTTGAAAAAACAATAAAAAATGTGGTCTATATGGAGCAACAAAATTTTAATAGAATGCAAAATAATATTACAATATATTTATTTTAATTTTAAAATGCTGTGGGACAAGGAATAAATGTCAAGAAATGGGATGTCTGGTCACTTTATCATATATGTTTAAGAAAGATCTGTCTATCAAAGATTAATTGTACATAAAGAAAACATCGCATTCCAGTCCAGAGCAAATCCACAAGTCCCAAATTATTAGCCACAAAGTCAGATACTTGTTCATAAATCCCTCTGAAACCCCCACAGTTCATGCAATAATGCAAAATGCAGAAATATCACAGAACTATGCCTGCAAAATCTTGTGGAGTTGGAAGCATCTGTAGGGTTATTGTGTGTTTCAGTGTGGTTTCAAGTAGTTTGACAACAGGAAGTTGAAACCAGAGAGAGAGCGGGAGGGAGGCCAATTTCCAGCGTGCCATTAGTCTCAATAGTCTTCCAATCAAACTGCTACCTCATTTGACAGGCTAACCTCTGCCCACATATTCCTCTGGGAATAACTTCTTTGGAACAAAAAAAACCCCATAAGTTTTGAAAGAAAATCAAGGCTTTCTTAACAAAATTATTACAGGACAGCATTTGCTATTCTTGTGGCACTAATATGAATACTGTAATGATTGAATGGAAAATTAATTGTGGGCTTAAATTTTTTACATTTCACCAATGAAGTCATTAATTTTTCTAAAAACATTTTCACAATGTCCCATGATCATCTTGTGTCTTTTGATAAAATTTGCCAACATAACCGGCCCCAAGAAACTATTACCATACCCTTCTTAGTTGGCCTTTCTGCTGTCGGTTATTCTGACTGTGTTAATCTAGGTATACTAGATAAACAAATTTTTATACATTCATATACAGCTTTATATACAAGAGCAATTCAATACTGAGAAAACATCTGAACCCAGTTCAGGGCAGATCCATCAGTATGATATTAGCCCATATATCTGATACCAATCTATAAAGCTTTCTTCAGACTCATGAAACACATACAATAGTGCAGAATGTAGGAAGATCACAGGACAGTGGGTGGGAAGTCTTGTGGATCCAGTGGCATTGTAAGCATCTCAGGGTTGTCAATAGTCTCCAAGGGTCTTCTCTGTCTCAGGTCACCAGCGCGTCTTTTTGACATGGATGTCTCACAGGAAGTGAGCTTGTGTCCTGCTCCAAAAAGCTATTTATCTCCTTAGTCCCTTCAAATGAGGTCATCAAGTTGTGACCTGGTTGATAGCATAAACTCCACCCCTTCACTCTGAACCCTCAAACTGATACCAGATTATGTAACTACCACACTGACCTAACAGAGCATCCCTTGTAGCAGTTGCTCCCTCACTCTATCTCGGTGAGGTCATTATTTTATTCCTGGACTGCCTGCTTTACCCAGCATGATGTCCTTCTTCAAGGACTTGCTCCTTCTGATAAAAAGGCCAAATTGCATGGGGAAAAGTCTAATAAGTTTCTCTACTAGGGAGCATTCTGTCTGTAGTACTTCCAGGAACTATTGGCTCATTCTTCTGGAAGTCCAATGCTTATTCCAATGCATCAATTTTTTTTCTGCCTTCCTGATGGGTTGTTCACCTTTCCATTGGGAAAGAGGTCATTTAAAATACTGTGACTTGTGGAAGGTATCTTGGTTCGCAGAGGAACCTCTACTTACACACTAAAGAAGCATGGCCGACTTTTCATGTGAATTATATCATTACATTGGCTGCTGCAAACAATGTTTATTCATGTTTGACAACTTCAGACTTTTCTGCATTTCTCATGATGTAGACTATATTAGAATTATTGTAATATATTGAGATGCTTGTGTTAGTCCGGGTAGACTAGAAAAACAAATCCACAGACACACACACATGGATAAAAGGATATGGTTATATACAAGAGGAATGGGACACCGAGAAAGCATCCCAACCCAGTCCATTTCAAAGTTCTAAGTCTGATATCAGCCCATATGCCCAAACCCAGTCTACAAAGTCTCCCTCCAACGCAGGAAGTCACAGGTCAGTGGGTGCAGAATCCCAGCGCTGGCAGGGCTCTCACCATGGCTCCTCACTTCCAGGGCTCAGGGTCCATCAACAGCATGCACTTGTGGTAGAAGCAGCTCAGCACTGGCAGCGGTCTCCACATAGCTTCTCCAGCTTCAGAGGTCTGGTTCCATCAGAGCAAGGCTACACAGCTTTTTCTAGGACTCCTCCACCTCCTCGGGTGTTGCCATCTTGTCTTGTCCGTCGTTTGTTGTCTCTGAGACTAACTCCCAACAACTGGGGAGATAGCTTCTCATCTCCATGAGAGAAATATCGCAAGATTTCCCAGAAGTTTCAAGAGAAAGTCATGCCTTCACGGAGGTCTCATTGGCTACTCAATGGCTATCTTGAGATTAACGGCTAGACTCCACTGCTAGTATATTTCAATCATGAAATTAACATAACCGGATAACCATACAATACTATACACATTAAGAGCTATAATCCTTGATGTTCAGTAATGAATGTTCAGAACCATCTATAATTTCAGCAGTTAAGTTTCTTAGGTGCATACTGAAGCATAGGGAAACTTGTACTACCAAATACATCCTGACAATACGAAATAGAGTATTATATGTGTAATTATACCTCATGCTTCTATATGTATGGTTTTTGTGCAGTGATATTTAGGTATGTCTTTATTGGGCAATTTTAAAAGATTTCTCCTTAATTATTCTTAGGGGAAGGAGATGGTGAAGGGAAAATGAGCAAGGCAGAGAGAATGAAACTGAAGGGAAGTGAGCGAGAGAAGTTAAGAAGAAATCACGTAAATGCAATAATGAAAAGAGAAGATTTATTAATGAAGGCAGAGAAACGGTAGTGTTTTAGTTTTGGGCAAATAAAACTTAATGATGATTTGAGAACACAAACAATACCAATTGCATAATTATGACACCACAATGAAAAGTGTTGATTAATATGTGTGAAAAATTTCAGTGACTTCTTGCAATTATTAAATGTAATGTCTGTTACATGGTCCATGACATTCATTTATTTCTACCAAAATGCTCTGGGACAAAATGTAAATTGTCAATATTGTAAATATACAGTGAAAGCACACTGATTGGAAGATTTTAGCGTGACTGAAGCAGCCTATAAAACAATGTTAAATTGATGCAGTGATAAGAGGCTGAGATGAATATCTTATTTTAAGATTTAGGTTTAAGTTTCCTTTGATACAATTAGCCTCTGACTTTAATGAAATGGGATTTAGTTTTGAAAAATATTTAATTATAGGTTGAACATTTGTACAACACCCTGGTAGGTGTTGCTGGTATAGAGATAAGCAACGTTAATCACTGTGCTGGGAAAGACACACTTTTCCTTTCCTGTGCCCATGGATTTATACCTCTGTTTCAGTGATGCAGGTGATGTGCTATAAGAATGTAATTGATTTGTGAAACCTTTATATCCTGATAGCCCTATGAAAATAAACCATGTGACATAACTGCTTTAAGAAGTTAACCTGCTTTTTGTTTTACATTGGCAACAATGTAAATAAATGGTAGGTTGACATTTAAATACATAGCTATTTAAATATGAGATACATTTGAATGTCATTGATATTAAAATGCATATTTCTGTTGAACAAATATTGTATCGTCTTTTTGTGACATTATTATGGCTACAGATGAGCAACTGAAGCATCAACTTGACTTTAAATCAAACAGTGATACAATTATAACCTTTGAAAGAATGAGTTAAAGTATATTCTAACATTTTGTGAATTCTCTTTTTACTGTCATAAGATTATCACTCAAAAAAGGGAGAAATCATTTTGCAGAGGTCTCTTGTGCAGAGATGCATTTAATTTTTCTCTGAAATGAAATTGAAAGAACAAGACAAGGAATGTGAGTAGAGTCCACCATATCCCTACCTCCATTAGCTCATATGGAGCTTTCAATATAATTTAACAAACCAAGAGAATAACCTATGTCTGTTGATATACTGGTGAAGACAGATATATAGTATATTATCTGAATAAAGCAATGTAAAACTTTTATTTGCAAAATGCAAGAAATATTTTATTTAAAGTAGATCACTTTGCCATCTGAGAATTTAATTAAAAGTTCCAATTCAACAAAAATGAAGAGGACATATGAACATTAAACTCAATGAAAATTGCAAGGTTTTAATATAAAAAATTAAATTATAGCTTCCTCTGATTTGTTGGACATAATAATACTTACTGAAATGAATCAGATGACATTTTTTCTTATGCAGATATTTCTGATATATGGTATTTGAAGCTTATTCCATTGTTCATGATCATTAATGCCTAATTTCAAAGATCATTTAATATATTCTTTGAAAGGAAGTCTGAATTTAAACTTGCCTGGTTGATTTTGTGAAGTTAAAGAAAGATGCTGCTTCATCACAATTCTTACTGTAGATGGATTCTGAACGGCTCCCAGGTGAAATTGTAGTGCATTTTAAATTCTCATTGTTAACTAAAAAAAAAGTATTAAATTTTGCTCTTCTTTCCAGGAAACACTGACCATTTAAGGTCACTATTGGAGAAAATACAAAGTGTTTAGACTTCTTTTCCAGTAATTTAGTTTAAAGTAAAAAATGTATTGAAGCTTTAAAATAAGTCAGGTTGCTGTTACTGAAAAATAATAGTTAATTAATCAAAGACATCTGGTATAATTTAAGATGGGGATATAGTTTATGATAAATAACATATATATGTTATGCTACATTAAAAGGCCTGTCTGTATAAATGTATTCTCACTTTGAGCAAAGGAAAATAAAGAAAATCTAAGACTCAAAAAATATATTAGTCCAAAGAAAAAATATTGTTTTCAGGTGCCTTTGAGTAGATTTCTAACCATAGTGACATTTTGCATAGCAGAATAAAACACCTGCCTGTCCTGGGCCATCCTTAAACTTGTTCTTATGCTTGAGCCCATTGTTGCAGTCATTGTGTCAATCCATCTCCCTGAGATTTTGTCTTGTTCACTGCCCCTCTATTTTACCAGGCATGTTGTCCTTCTCCAGGGACTTGTCTCTCCTCAAAACAGCTTTACAAATGTGTCCAAGTAATCCTTGCCATCCTTGACTTGAAGGAGCTCTTTGAACATTCTTCCAATACAAACAGGTTCATTCTTTTAGCCCACTATGGTACTTCCAATAATCTTCTCCTGTACCACTGCTCAATTGCGTTGAAACTTTTATGGTCTTCCTTATTCAATATCCACCACTTGTCTGTCAGTTTTTTTAATTGAATGTCCATGTTTCATATTCATATGAAGCAACTAAAAATACCATGCTGTCTCAGGCCCATTTTGTCCTCCAAGCAACATTTTTGCGTTTCCATACTCTAAAGAAGGTCTTATGCAACAGATTTACCAAATGCCACTGACCCTTTGATCAACTGACTCCTGTTTCCATAAGCTTTGGTTGTGGATCCAGAGGATAAAACCTTTGACAATTTCTAACTTTTCTCCACTAACTATGATGCTACTTATTGCTCTATTTCTGAGGATTTTAATTTTATTTATATGAAGTCACAATCCATACAGAAAGCCATGACCCTGATTAGGACTTCATGTAAATAAAATTAAAATCCTCAGAAATAGAACAATAAGTAGGTTGTTAGTAAGCCTTTCTTCAAACCTGATGATTTATTCTACATTTAGACAAGTCTCTCTGCTTTTACTCTCTTAAACATATTGCATATGTTTGCTGAGGGGATATGAAGACATCACATTCCTTTTCTGATTTTAAATCATGAATCATACTGTAGTAGCTATAACATTGTCATTTTAAGGATTAAGCTTATAGGGGTGGAGTCTACCTGTAAATCAAATGATAGACAATGAGTCCTCTGTATAGACATGGCCTTCTCCTGAGAATTCTGGGAAATCCTTATTTTCCTCCTTGGAAGGGGGAGACACTTTAAATTTTTCTGCTCACTGCCTGTGACGCCCTGGAGGATAAGCCACATGGACCTACCCTGATGCATCCAGGACTCTCGGCCAGCACAGGCAAGCTTACAACACCACTGGATCTATAAGAATCCCCACCTTCTGGCCTGTGGTCTTCTATATTAGGCATAATAGCATGCATTTCGTGAGTCCGAAGAGGACTTTCTAGATTGTTGTCAGACATATGGGCTAATATCAGACTTATGTACTTTATCTCTACTGGGCTGGGATGTTTTATCAATGTTCAATTCCCATTATATGTAAACCTCTCCCATATATTAGTGTCCCCATGAATTTTTGTCTCTAGGTTATCCAGACTAACACACATCCCTTTGTCCTACTACCTCATGATCCAGGTACCCCCTAAGCACAATATAATATTCTGGAATTTTCATTCTCAAGATTTTCCATAGTTTGCTTTGATCCACACAGTCAAATGCCTTAACAATCAGTAATACACTAGCTAACACCTTCCTGGTATTCTCTGCTTTTACCCAATATCTATCTGACATCAGTATTGACATACCTTATTCCAAGTCCTTTTCTGAATACTATTGTAAACATTGTTGGATGTTTTTCAGCATAATTTTACTACCATGTGATACCAGTGATATTGTTCTAGAGTTTAAGGATTCTTTTGGGTCACAGAACATTCTTTGGAAGGAGTGCTAATATGGATCTCTTTCAGTTAGTTGGTCAGGTGGTTGTCTTCCAAATGCCCTGTAAGATATGAGCAAGTATTCCAGTGCTTCTTCAGTCTTGTTTTGGCTAATGTTTTCAATGTGGCTTGGACTTCTTCCTTTAGTATCACTGAAGTATCTTGATAATGTGCTCCCTCTTGAGAAGTTAGAATGTTGACTGTTTCATTTTGACTGTGTATTCTTTCGGTCTTCTCTTGATATTTCCTGCATCATTCAGTATTTTGTCCATAGAACCTTTAAAACTGTAATGTGAGTCTTGAAATTGTTTTTGAGCTCTTTCAACCTAAACTATTCCAAACATGCTCTTTCCTTTTGGTTTTTTATTTCTAGATCTTTAGTATATTTCATTGCCTTTGAATTTTTAATATGTCCTTGAAATTTTGGATTCATCTCTTTGACTTCAACATTTTTTCCTTTTGCTTAGTCTTTCCATAAGTTTCAGAATCTCATCTGGTATCTACTTTGGTTTGTGTTCACCTTTTCCCTGTGACCCTTTGCTTTTTTCCACAAATGGTTTTCAATACATCAAATATTTTCTAGAAATGTTCTTGAAATTCAGGTGTGAGAGACTTAAGGTTGTGTTTTTCTTTTGTGCATTTTTTTTCATTTCCTCGAGCTTCCACTTCAGCTTACGCATGAGCAATTGATCCTCAGTTTCACAGTCAGCTCCAAACCTGCTTTTAGTTGCAGGTATTGAACTTTCATGATCTCTTCCCAAAAAATTAATTAATTCCATTTCTGTGCTTCACATCTGGAGAAGTCCATCTCTTTGGCCACCTTTTGTGTTGATGAAAAACATTTGCCATGCACAAATAGTTGGTTGTGCTAAATTCCATGATGTGATCTCCACAGATTTGTATGTATGCCCAAATCCATATATTCTAATTATTCTTTCTTCCTCATTGTTTCCAACATTTGCATTTCTATGGCTAATAATTATCAATGCATTTTCCTTATATGTCTGATCATTTTAAACTGAAGTCATTGGTAGAATTCAATTTATCACTAGCTTTTTTAGTCTGTGGATAAATTTAAATAATAGCTATGTTGATTGGATTCCCTTGAAGGAAGATACATATAATCCTATCAAAGGCAATGTTGTATTTATTGATGGACTTTGTAATGATTTTTTAAATTTTTATTTATCTTTATAACATAGTATTATTTGGGAGTTAATACATGTATCATGACATAGTGTAATCACAGTAAGCAGAATTGTACAATTGCTACCACGATTGTTTTCCAAACATTCTTTTTCTTCGTGGACTCATTGACATCTTCTGTCTTTTACCACCTCCGTTGTCCCAACACTGTATTCTGCTCCCCTGAAACCCTTACTCTTATAGCAATGTCCGTTTTGACAATGAATGCCACTCCTCTTGATTGCATTATTCCTGAGATAGGAATTCATATGATTTTCTGATTCAGAATTGTCCATGCCACTCAATTACAGATTAATAATGCTTTATTTTAATGATGCTCATTAAAGATATAGATCTTTATGCATTCTATTTTGCTTTTTACCACTTCCAATTTTCCTAGATTTGTACTGTACACATTCAAGAACTAACAGGCCTACAGATTTTGAAATGAGACATATCTTCCTCCATGTTAGACAGAAGGAAGAAACAGTCACCAACAGCTGGCATGCTAAATCCAGACTTCTGGTCTCCTAAACTGTGAAATAATATATTTATGTTTGATAACTGCAACTGCTTGTTGTCACATTCCTAGATAAAGACAAGTGATACTTAAGGGATAAAAAAGTGATGCGGTCAAGGAACTCTCGATGAATGTGTTTGGCAGAGATATTGTTAGATACAGATCTAGAATAAAGTCTATCCGCAGGAATCCCCTTGTACATTTCTAGAAATCCTTACAAATTGAGCCAGAAGAGTTGTAAGGAGAGCATTGGAATCAAGTTGAAGAACTAAGTATGGGGAGGGAGGCTGACCATATGTTTTCAAATCATTAAAACTGATTTGTCTCATAGACATAATGAGAAGAAGACCTAATTGAAAGCTTTAGCAGTGAAATAAAATTATTGCACTTATATTTATTTTTTATTAAAATATCATTTTTATTGGGGCTCATACAATTCTTATCATAATCCATACATCATTTGTACATATGCTGCCGTCGTTTTTTTAAGACATTAACTTTCTATTGAGCCCTTGGTATCAGCTGCTCTTTTTTCACCCAACTCCACCCTCGTGAACCCTTAATAAATTACAAATTGTCATTATTTTCATATCTTACACTGACCACTGTCTCCCTTCACCTTTGGTGTCTGTTGTTTGTTTGGATAGTGGGAGTAGGGTGGGCTGGTGGGGTTATGTCAAAGAATCCCCCATCATCCCATCTCTCCGCACCTTCCCCTAACCTTCTGGTATCACTATTTCCATTCCTGTTCCTGGATTCCATGTATCATGACCTCTTATTGCTTAACTGTACCTGTGCACATGCTCAAGTCTAACCCACAATGCAAGACAGTACTGATAGTGATACCTGTACATGTACATTGCTGGTACATGATAGTGAGGGGTGAGGGAGCCTCATAGAAACAGAGAAATATTGTGTATTTCATTGGTGCTTTGCTGCACATGAGTGCTTTACTGCACTCATCCTTTCTCTGTGACCCCTCTGAGAGAGGATGTCCCCTTGTCTATGCTCCAACATCCCTCATTCTCAATAATATGTTTTGTTTGTTTGTTTTTGTTTTCGTTATGTGTTTTCAAATGTCTGTTCCATGGTTCTGATGACACTTCATGATCACACAAGCTGGTGTGCTTCCTCCATGTGGAATTGTAGCTTCTCTGCTAGAGAGCTGTTTGTTTACCTTCAAGCCCTTAAGTTCCCAGATGCTATATATTTTTATAGGTGAGCACCATCCATTTTTTTTCATATTTGCTTGTGCATGGATTTTGTTCCAGAAGAGTAAGATTGTTCCAGAAGTGTGAGAATCACAGAAGGTCCGTTTGTTAGAACAAAAATAGTCTTGCATTGAGGGAGGGTATGAGCAGAAGCCCAAAGTTCATCTGCTACCTCAGTGTATTTCCACAAAAGTATATGCACATAGGCTAATACCTCTATTATTATGAAATAATGTATTCACACCTGTACGCACCTATACTTATACCTCTGTCCATAGCCTTCCTTCCTAAATCATTCTGTTTCCTTTTACCTTCCTCATGCTCCACCATCGTGCTCTCCTAATTCCACCTCTTACTAATTCTTCAGTGCTAGTTTCTATATCTGCAACGTCCCCATGGTCTCTAGATCCTTTTTATTGATTTTAATTCCCTAGGTGCTCTGCTATCTATGGCCTTTTTCTCTCACTGATCCTTTCCTCCACCTCCTTCTCTCCCACTTCCCTCCAGGACCATCAGTCCTGCTGCTTTCTCCTCAAGCATGTTTCTCATACCTGTCTTATGTAAGTAGGCAAACCAACATTAGTATAAATCAAACAAAAAGAAAAAAAAGCTTGAAAACAAATAACGAAGAAAAATATATAAATAATTCCAGGTCTGTCTGCTGGCCTTTATGAGTATCTCTTCAATGGTCCTGGGGGAAATTTCAGGAGCTGCCCCTCCTAGCCTGAATTCTATTTTGAGGGCTCTTTAAAAGCAAGTAGTTTCTTTGCATCTGTTAATTTCCCTTCTTGGTTCACCCTGTTGTGGAGGGTTCAAACTAGACTAACCCCCCACTTGTGTCCCTGGTATTTTCCTCTGGCATAGTATGCTCTAATAAGGTTTCCGCATGTCTTGAACAGTCAGCCCTACATTCCTCTCTGTGCATTAACAGCTCCCTGCATGGATTTAGTCTTCTGGATTTGGTGTGTGCACATTGAATCTAGACCACTCCTTTCTCTTACTTCCACTTGGTTTGCTTCTGTGTGGGTGTGGCAGGCCAGTCCTTTTCCTCAACCTTTGGTCTAGTGTTGTTATCTGTAGCATATATTTCTGGGTGGGAGGTCGGTTTTCTTTTGTCTGGGGACAGCCCTAAAGCCTAATTTTTCATGCATTTCTCCACATGGTTACACTGCCCTCATCGTTAAGTGCACCATGGAGAGGTCTATATACAAACTCCCAATTCTGTGGAGACATAACCAATAACCTCCTCATGGGTGGTTTAGTGCTCTACTCCCATCATGCCATCATCTTCACCATTTCCCTCCTTTTCTCCTTCCCCCTTCCCTCTGCCTTTCCCTCTTTCCCTTGTGTTGAAATAACACATTCCTCCTTGGGTTTGGTCTGACAACCATCCAACTGCTGTACCTCAACCAGCATAGTGTCAGATAACTGGCCATTCTTCTATACCTGCTATGCTCGTTATACTTACCCTGGGGAGGGGTTCATATTTTACTTGTACTTCTGTGCTTAACTGACTTCATCTACCATAATTTTGTCTAACACATCCCATTAAAAATGTGCTTCATGTGATGCCTAGTACTCCATTGTGTGTATATGCCAGGTTTTACTAACCCACTTGTATATCAATAGATATTTAGGTTGTTTTCAATTCTTTATGTTTGTGAATTACACAGCAAACATCGGGGTACAATCGACTGGTCAAAATTACTTCTTACCTCTTCTGGGTGTATGCCCAATAGAGGTATAGGTGAGTTAAAAGGTAGCTGAATTTCCATTTTCTTTAAATATTGCTAGTAGGTTTTCCATAGAATCTGTATGTATGTACATGACCACAAGAAGTGAAGGAGAGTTCCTATCATACCACATCCCCCCTTCAACATTTTTTGCTCTCAAATTTTCTAATTTGGGCTAGTCTCAAAGGTGTTAGTTGGTCTCATGGTTGTTTTATTTTGCATTTTTCTGATGGCTATTTATCCGTAGCATTGTCTCATGTCTATTGTCCATAAATACTATCTTCTTCCTACTGAAACGTCTTTTCTATTCTTTTGACCACTTCCTCAGGGGAAAACTGTTTTCCTCTTTTTTTGCAGGCCAGGAGAATATTATTGATTTTAATAATAAGCCCTTTGTCTGCTGTGTCATTGCAAAAAATCCTTTCCCAGTCTGTGGTTTCTCTTGTTACTCTATTAGTGAAGTCTTTTTGATCCATGCATATTTTACTCTTTGTCTACCCCACTTGCTGACTTTAGGTTCACCTGTGTGAACATTTCCTTATTGCAGGTAGCCTATGTATTCCCTGAGACAAGATTCTTATATCTGTCTCAATTCATTTGTTGATGGCCTTGTTAGTTTGAGGTTTTACTTCTAGGTCTGCGATCCATGTTGAGTCTGTTCTTGTGCATGGGGTGAGGTAAACATCATTTCATTTCTTCTACAGGTGTTGTGTTAGTCTGGGTTGACTACAGAAACAAATCCATAGACACCCACATGTGCATAAGAAAGAGCTTTATATACAAGAGTAATTGAATACTAAAAAACCTTTCAAGCCCAGGCAAATCAAGTCCATAGTCTAACATTAACACTTTTTGTCTGATACCAACTACAAAGCTCTCTTCAGGCTTATGAAGAACATACAATGATGGCAAATGCAGGGAGATCACAGACCAGAGGGTGAGAAATCTGGCGGATACAGTGACACTGAAGCATCTCAGCACTGGCAGGGGTCTCTACTTGGCTTCTCTGGCTCCAGAAACCTGGCTCTATCAACTTCTTTTCTTGTATCTTTTCCACAGGGATGTCTCCCAGGGAATAGGCAGAGAGAGGGAACCCACCTCCAAGGAGGAATATCCGAGTTCCCAGAATCCTCAGGGGAAGGCCATGCCCACACAGAGGCCTCATTGACTATCACCTGATTGGCAAGCTTTTTTCTTGTGTAGATCTTTTTTTACATTATTCTCTTTTCTTCTAGCTAATTTAAGTATGCTCTGACTTTTATTATTTAATTTCTTTTGCTTCGGTAGGGGTTGTTCTGTTGTCTCTGTTCTATCTGCTGGAGGTTTTTTGATAGTGTAACATTTATGTCTCTCTTCCTTTTTCATATATGCATTTTTTTTTTACTATCAAGCTACCTCTGATAAAAGTTTTTCCATATCCCATAGGTTTCGACACTCCTCTATAATTTGGACCTGTCTCAATTCATGTAGAAGAAAATAGTTATTCTTCCTTTAATTGTTTGTCCTTTTCTTTCTGGTTGTCCTTTCATTGATCTCCAGGTTTATGATGTGGTGATCTGAGAAATATATCTGAGTTATCTCTATGAGTTTGTATTTACTCAGATCCATCTGTGTTTCAGCATACCATTTTTTTTTCTTTGAAAATGAGTCATGTGCTCTACTAGGCAAATTTACTGCACATAGACCCTTTAACATGTTGAAGAATACAGATGTCTCCTCATGGTATTTTTGATTACCTCATAAGATTTCAAAAGTGATAGAGTCAACAGTAAAAGTCCCAGAAAAATTGATTCTTTTGCATTATGGTACAGATCAAGAGAATTGAAAAATCATGGACAGCTAAATACCATAAATCCAGTCACCACTTACCTGTCAGACATCTTTTTGTGATGGCAGAAGCTATTTAAATGGAATTTCAAACGCTATCATGGTCACCACAAGAGCATAGGGTTCAGCAGCTTTTCCACTAGGAATAGACTATGAAAAAGATATATTTTGTCCACTTCTGAGAAATATACCATGGAAAATTATATGGGTGGAATCTAAACATTATCAGAAATTAAAAAACTTCACAAAAAGGGGAATATTGTTGAAGATGGTGCCAGAATAGGAGTCCACAAGTCAAGAGGAATTCAAATGGCAGTAGATTTGCTCATAGTATAGCTGGAGAGAACCCTGTGGAATTAAAACCTTCACGACCTATGCGTGCTGGTGAAGCATGACTCAAAGTAAGAAAGAACAGCTTCACATATCAATTAAACATTTGAACTTGCAATGTATAAAGTATAAATCTAGAAAATTTGGAAGTTGTCAAAAATGAAATGAAACCAATGAAAATCAACATTATAGGCATTGCTGAACTAAAATGGACTGGTATTCGTCACTTTAAAACAGAAAATCATATGGCTTCCTATACTGTGACAGTAACAACCAAGAACAATGGCTTTGCACTTATTAATAAGAAAGACCTTTCAATTCTATTTTGAAGTACAATGCTGTTTTTGATAGGTTTATATCCACATATACAGAAAACCAATGAACACAACTCATACTCAAATAGATGCCTCAACCACCAAATTGAATAGTGAAAAGTTGAATATTTCTACCAATGTCTTCAGTCTAAAATTGATCAAACATTTAAGCAAAATTATTTTATAATTATTGGTACTTATTTTGAATTTGGGAGTGGAATTTAAAAGTTAGAAACTATGAGAAAGGAATAGAAGTAAAAAATATGGACTTTGTGATAGAAAGGAAATAGTAAATGTCTTTTTTAAACACCACAGAAATCAAATTGAATAAATCTGTGGGAAGAGAATATGGAAATGCATCATATTGTCAGCTAAAAACAGGCAAAGGGCTGACTATGGAACAAACCATCAATTGCTCATATTTAAATTCAGTTTTATGCTGAAGAAAAGCAAGATGCCAAGAGTGTCAAAACACAATGCTGAGTCTATCCCACCTAAATTTGGAGAAATTCCCAAGAAGTTATTCGATGAATTGAAGACTAATGCAAAAAGACCTAATGAGTTGAGGGAGTACATCAAGAACATATATTATGAAAAAGAAAAGGTAATTATACACAAGAAAAAAAGCTAAGTTCAAAACCCATGCCACAAGAGACTTTGAAACTTGCTCTTAACCATGGAGTAGCTAAAGCCACTAGAAGAAAAGATAATGACCATGAATAGAAAAATTCAAGAAGCATATTCAGAAGATAAATTCAAATGTTGCCATAGATTTTGCAAAGACCTAGATTTAGAAAGCCAAAAACAAGAACATGCACATGATTTAATTAAAAGAATGTAAGAAGTAACACAAGCCTCAAGTTGCAATATTGAAAAATTAGATGTATAAAATATTGAATGATTCAGGGAACAACCTAGAAGACAGGATGTACATTCACTGTACCAAAAAGAACAACCATGTGAGGAGGCAGCAAATGAGCAAGAGTCAATGGTACCGAAGGAAGTAATTCAAACTGCACGGCAAGTATTAGCTAAAGCAAAGATTCAAGATCTGATAGAATAATAATTGAAATGTGTTTGTGAGCTGTTGAAGCACTGGAAACACTTACTCTTCTAAGCCACGAAATTTCTAAGGTATCCAAGTGGTCAACTAACTGGTAAAGATTCATATTTGAATCAATTCCAAAGAAAGCTGACCTCACAAAATGCTAAAATTATAAAGTAATATCATTCATATCACATGCAAATATTTTTTGCTGAAGAACATCCAACAACTATTGTAGCAGTACATTAACTCTTAGCAGTCAGTGATTCTGGCTAGGTTTCAGAAGAAGAGATAGAATAAAGATATATCATTTTTCATATCAGAAGGACCTTAGCTTATAGTAAAATATAGATAAATATATTTACTTGTATTTTATTATTTATGTCAAGGCATTTGACTGTGAGTTTCAAAACAAACTGTGAATCATCTTGAAAAAAATGGGACTTACAGGACAATTCATTGTACTTATGCAGAATTTGTACATGAACCAAGAGGCAGTTCTACAAATGGAACAAAGGAATACTGTATCACTTAAAATCAGAAAAGAAACCAAGCAGGTTTAAATCCTCTCATCATAAATATTCAATGTGTATACTGAAGAAATGATCAGAGAAGTTGGCTTACAAGAAGAAGAATGTTGCATCAGGATTGAAAAGGGGCTTATTAATAACATGAGATGTGCAGATGAATCAACCTTACTGATTGAAACCAGGAAGATTTGAAACACTTCTGATGAAGACCAAGGATTGAACCTTCAGACTGTATTTCAACTCTATTACCAAAATCTCACAAGTGGGCCAATAGGAAACAACATGGTAAAAGAAGAGGAGGTTGAAATTGTCAAAGATATTAACTTATTTGGATCCAATTTTGGAAGTAGCTGCCCAAAGATTAAATGATTCATTGAATTAGTATTGAAGAGAAAGGATGTTAATTTGAGGATTGAGGTGCACTTGAACCAATACATGATACCATGTTTTCCATTGCCTTGTAATCCTGTGAAACTTGAAACTTGAATGCTGAAGAAGGGAGACTGAAGAGCAATCAATATATTGGAAATTTGGTGCTGGTGGAGAATGTTGAAAATACCATGGATTTCCAAAAGACCAAACAAATCTATCTTGGAAGAATTATAGCCAGAGTGTGTCTTACAGTCCAGGATAGCAATTATTTGTTTTACACCCTTTAGGCATGTTTCCAAGAGCATCCATTTTCTGGAGAAGGACCTTATGCTCCGTAAAGTATGTTGTTCTAAAGTGCTGTCAAGTTCCACTGGGATCATGTGCACAACAGATTGAACCGCTGCTCTGTCCCGTGTCAGCCTTATGTTGAGTTGTAATTCATAGTGAAGATTGCAACCTGTGATCTTCATCAGCAAGTGCTTCAACTCCTCCTCACTTTCAGCAAGCAAGGTTGTGTGATCTACACACCACAGGTTGTTAATAAACTTTCCTCCAAATTTAATGACACATTTTTATTTGAGTCAATCTCTCTGATTATTTGTTCAGTATACAATTGAATAAGAAACTATGAGACAGTGGAAAGGAGGAAAGCCCTGAAGGACATGAGTTGACACAACGGCTGCAGACAGGATGGCACAGGACCAGGCCATATTTCATTCATCTTCATGCATCATTTCTGAGTCAGAACTGACTCAATGACAGGTAACAATGAACATATCAGCTGTGTTCGTTCTTGGGAAAGTAAGCAGTGTCCTGAATGTCTCTGACTTCAAAAGACATAAACATATGACAAAGAAACAGAACAAAATAGCAACCAAAAAAGACACTGTGTTGCTATCTTAATGAAGTGAAGAGTCTTGATGGAGAAAGTCACTAAACAGTACATAACTAGCAACTTCCAGGAACTAGAGACAACTTCAAGATATTGAGGGTCATTGATTGATTACAAACTTCTAAAAACAGGACCCAGTGCTGAAAAACCAACAGAGATTGAGTACTATCAAAGCCTGAAATAACAAGGAGAAGATTGCCAGCTGGGAAGCCTTAAGCTGACAGCACAACATATTCCGTTTCTTATGGACCTAGGAGGAAGTGTGTGTGTGTGTGTGTGTGTGTGTGTGTGTGTGTGTGTATATATATATATATATATTCTGTTTTATGAAAGTATATATATGAGCATATATATATTCTGTTTTAATTGCAGCTATTATTTCTGATCATTTCTATAGAGAAAAATAATGTAAATGAGGTCCTAGGTAATTTCTTATATTCTTGTATTCCCCTCCTTTAATTGGCACACAGCATTATAATTGCTTTCTTTGTACGGATATTTGTTGATCAAGGAAATTTCTTCTATATTTCACTCCAATATTCAACTTGATGACTGGATAAGTTACTGAATCAATTGAAAAGAAAAGATTGCTCATTCATCTAAATCATCTCTATGAATATATGAGGAAGTTAAGATGCAGTGAAGAAAGAAAAAGCAAAGCAGTACAACAACCTGCTCTTGAAATTTAATGGGAAGTCTTGAAGTAAGCCAGTTGTAATAATAGGTGTTTATCCATTTGCAGTTAAATACTATTTTAAGTTAACCTCATTTCCCTGAAACCTTACAACTATCCTGAAAGAGAGATGAGTTTGCATATTTGGGCTATTAAATTTTAATACTCAAAGCACGTAAATTATTATCAGAAGGTCACATAATTAGAGAGAATTACATTTATTTCATTTGACCCCAGCACTATTTGTCACATCACTTTGTCTACTACAATAGGACTAATTATGTCAAATTTTATCAGGAACATTAGAAAAATATCCGTGTATCCAATATGACTGGTTATGAGCCTGTAAAAATGTGTTCAACAAATCAGTATCAGAGAAGACATCTTTACTAACACAGATCTCTATGCAATTACAAAATTAAAGACCCTTGCCACTTTTACCATAAAGCTCAAAATTTGCCCTTTTGTCAATGTGAGTAATTAGGCCATCTGACTACATCGAATAATGTTCAAAATTTTAGGAAAACTACCTAATTAACCCACATGCCATTACTATCTCATCTACACTGCAAA
>PVJH01021459.1:0-38561 GCA_004026705.1 Nesogale talazaci | reverse complement strand
GATGAAGCTGGAAGGATGAGTAGTTGTCCTGGGAAACAGTGAAGGGTACAGGAAGAGGATGTCCTAAACCTAAGATGTGTGTGTGTGTGTGTGTGTGTGTGTGTATTGTAAATCCAGTGTTTTTATGGAGCAAGAAAAGATAGCATTACTTCAACCAAGAGGTGGTGGCACTTGGACGGAGGATGGGTTCCGTGTGGGAGTAAGATCATGAGGTTTTGGAGGGCAGGCACCATGGCTCCTGCTTTGCCCACCTCTAGTCCAAGTGTAGTCCGTGCCTGGCAGTGTGACTCACAGAGCACCAGGCAGGGGCCTAGGCCAATCTGGAGTCTAAAACTCACTTGTTGTGCAATG
This sequence comes from Nesogale talazaci, assembly GCA_004026705.1. Taxonomy (NCBI): domain Eukaryota; kingdom Metazoa; phylum Chordata; class Mammalia; order Afrosoricida; family Tenrecidae; genus Nesogale; species Nesogale talazaci. The sequence continues at coordinate 38,210 of PVJH01021459.1, read as the reverse complement.
TTGAGCCAGTCCCATGACTCTGAGATTGCTCCTTCCTCCTCTGCAGATGCAAGCACAGATGATGGTTCTGCTCTTCTCTGGAGAGTACTCTGTGCTCTCTGATGCCCAGGCAGCCAGATGGCGTGGCCAGCAGGAATGCTGTGAGGTTGGGTCTTGAGGCTGCTCATTGCAGAGACTCCAGGAGGCACCTGGCCTGTGAGGCAGAAGTCAAGTTCCTTGGGCAGGCCTGGGATTTTGGCCCCACATCCCTGCCCCCAGGCAGACTCAGAAACAAAAGCAACATACCCTTCAGACAAGTCCCCTTCTCTGTGACTCTGCAAAGCCCCGTGAGGTCCCCTCCCGTTTTGGCAAGAGAGAGCTGCCCAAGTGTGCAGCCTGTCTCGGACATGGTTTGCGTCCCCTAAGGAAACCATGATGCTTACAGTGAACTGAGACACCCGCAGCGTGCACGGCTCCATCATAAAGGATGGCGGTGACAGGCTCGAAGCAATAGGTCATGTTGATATTTTCACATTAGTTTTCTATTCTTATTACATTTTGATGGATGGGGAGATTGGGGATTTTATCGTAATCTCATTCCTGTCTTAAACTGCTAATTCATGCCTGAGTTCCCTCTTCCATTTTGTTTCTACAAATTCAGTCAAGTGCTGATGGGATGAAGATTTAATAGGCATCTGGAAGAGGAGGCGCTGATGGAAACACGTTAGCTGGGGAACGGCGTCTTTTAAGAGAACAGTCTCATCAAGTCATTCTGTGAGGAAAGTGCCTGCTTACCCGGGGCCATTGGGGCTCCCTGTGTATAATGATAAGAAGCAGAATAATAAAACAATACCATACCATCCTATGGTGCTTCTAATTTTTCGGATTGTTTTCAATGGATCGCTTTGAAAAATGAAAAGCGCCGTATGAATGGAGACATTGATTTGCTCAAAGCCTGCCCTCAGCTCCCGGAGGCTGAGACTTTAGAGCTGGGGAAACTGAGGCAGAGAGAAGGGAAGTGAGCTCAACCAGATAAATCCCCACCCCTCATGTCTCGGTGCTGGTTAAAATGCGAATTGCAGCCTTGGGGGCCTGGGGAGAGTCTGTTCTTTCCCCAGCTCCTGGGTGAGGCATAGTCTGAGCAGAAGTGCTTGATGGCATTTGAGAATGCATGCATGTGTGCTGTGGTTCTGCTGGTATCTCTTATGATATCCCGCCCATGGTCCGAGGAGGTCTGGTGGCGTAGTGGTTGCACACTGGCTTGCTAACCACAAAGCCAGAGGTTCAAAGCCACCAGGCCCTCCTAGGGAGCTAGACAAGGCCTTTTGCTCCCGTAAAGAGTGACAGTCTCAGAAACCCCTTGGGGGCAGGTCTAACCAGCACCATAGGTTCCCATGAGTAGCATCGATTCACTGGCAAGGAGGTTGATTTTGGTTTCGATTGTCCTCGTCTTAAGTCCCTGATGGTGCTCAGCGACTGACCCAAGAGTTGGCAGCTCCAGCCCTCTGGTGGCGCAGTGGAAGAAAAGTCTGGTAATCTGCTTCTGTGAGATGAGGGCCACTGAAAACACTATGGGGCCACTGAAAACAACCCAAGGGACCACCGAGGGTCAGGATCCACTCAATGGCAAAAAGCTGGATCGGCGGGTTGGTTTGGAGCCTCTCCTTGATTACAATCGTTGCCATTAAAACCTTCTACTCACTCCGTCACCCTGCCCTGAGCATTGACACTGCCCTCTTTCCCCGGGTCTCCTGTCTCAACATCCTGTGTCTCCCCCCCACCCTCATCCTTGGTCTGAGGCAGTGGGCATGTCATCTCATCCCTGCCAACAAACCCACATGGGTCCCTTCCTCTCCCAGCCCCCCACCTGAGCTCTCAGTAGACCCTCCCTGCCGTGCCCTCCACAGTAGGAGCAGATTGGGCTGGGGCTGGGTGTAGGGACTGCAGTGGGGGTGGGTGGAAACTCCAGAACTCCAAATTCACTGCTATCGAGCCCATCCCTAAAGGACAGAACAAAAGTGCCACTTGGGAACAGACCCCATCTTGCTCCCTCGGAGCGGCTGGTGGTTTTGAACTGTTGACCTTGCTCTCTGCAATTAAGACGTGCTTTGGCATCCAAGTCTGCCTTGATGACCAGCTCCCAGCAGATGCACCTGTGGAGTCACAAGAATTGGTGAGCTTTGTGTGCGAATGCCTGAGTGTGTGTGTGTGTGTGTGTGTGTGTGTGTGTGTGTGTGTGTGTTGAGTCTCTTGGCACATTTCACAAAGGAACTTGGCATCTGTGCACACCAGGGCCTCACAACAGCCAAGTGCGGGAGGTACCCCTGGAAATGGGCGAGGCTTCAAGATGTTCGGTGACCTTGTCCAAGGTCACAGGCCTCTGGGGCAGAGCCTACCCTCAAGGCCTGTGTCGACAGCAGCGCCCACTAGGACTGCTCTGTGACCCGCTCCGGGCAGCTCTTTCTGGGGTATTTGCAGCTGTTCCCATATTTGGGGCTAACTGTGAAAACCTGCTTTTGCTGCTTCCCATCAGTACCCAGGAAATGGGAGCCCAGCCTGTGCATGACTGGACTGGAGGCTCTTGACGACCCCCCCCCACTCCTCTGTCGGGTTTCCCCAGCTTTCTGTCCTCCTCCTCCTTCTCGTTCAGGAGGGTGGGGCTCAGGCCTTCTCCCTGCTTTTCAACCTCTCTCTCTCTCTCTCTCTCTATCTATCTCTCTCTCTCTCTCCCGCTGCTTCCTCTGTTTCTCTCTCCTGTCTCTCTCTCTCTTGTCGGAGCATGAAAATGACTGGACTTGGCATTATCTGCTGGTTTCCATGGTAATAAAATCTGTTTCCGATAATGGCCCTTCCCTGGCTGTGGTTAGTTTTGGTAATTTTAGCAACACTGTTGCACAGGCCACCTGCATTTCAATACGATGCAAGCTGGATTCCACGGCCGCTTTCAGGTTGAATAGAAATAAGAGAAAGTGCTTGCTTGAAAATTTTGAAGCTGGATAAATGCTCTAGAGAAAGAGGGGGCGGGGGAGGGAAAAGTTATGTAACCCCCTGCAGACTTGCATGTGTGAATAGCATGGGAAGACCCCCCCCCCCCCCCCCGACTGCTTAAAACCTGCCCATGTCCTCAGTGAGAGCAGGGTGAGCCCCGGACTCTCCTATGAGTGCTGGGCCTCGATCACCTGCCCCCCAAACACCTCCTCCTGCCTTGTCTCCAACCCTCTCAGTCCCTGCTGCTTTGGCCCTGAGAGTCTGCCCGTGAGAGTCTGTTTCTTGTGGTGCAGTCTTTGCTGAGCCCCCTCTCGCCCTTCCTCCCCCGGAAAGGCTCGTCCTCGGTCTGTAAGCACCTGGCTAGGCGACTCTGCCCCCCACCATCGAGGGTTTCTGTTCGTGCCTCCCGGCGCTCCTGTCTCTGGTATCTCTCTCGCTGTAGAACGTGTGCGTCTGGCGCAGCATCTCATCTTACTGGCTTTGTTGTTTACCCGTCTCTCTCCCATGTCCCCTGCGCCTTTTGCACAGAAGGGTCCTGGCTGGACCCCTCTCTGTGGCTCCAGAGCCTGGCACAGATCCAGGGCCCTGGTGAATGGAGACTAGAGAGCCACAGCCGCCACACACCACACGGGCACCTCCGGGCTCGCGTTCCTGTCTCTCAGCGCGGGAGACCTGGGTTCTATCCCCGGCCAGTGCATCTCCAGTCCAGTAGCTACCTGTCTGTCTGTGGAGGCTTGTGTCTTGCTGGGAGGTGGAGCAGGCTAGAGAGGACTTCCAGACTAAGCCAAGGAAGAAAGGCCTGGTGGCCTACTTTTGGAAACCAGCCCATGAAAACTCGTAGGGGTCCCGGAAGATCACTGTCTGCTCTGTGGCCAATCATGGGCACGACACAGGCTTGTGCAGAGTTTCATTCTGCAGGACAGGGGACTGATGGAAGGGGTGGGGTACTCGATGACAACAGACCCGAACGCCACTAGGTGTTCACTCTCAGCAGGTACAGGGCAGGTGCTGACCCTGCTGCGCGCATCTTCGCCGTGCGCTCCTCACTCGCCCCACAGGCAGGCACGGTTATGAGCGCCGTTTTACAGAGGAGGAAATGGAGGCTCAGAGAAGGCAAGATGCTGGTTCCAGATGGCAGAGTTAGTGGACGCAGTGAATTCGGATAAATGACTTCGGGCTTCTGAGACAGGCCCTGAGCTCCTGGCCTGTGCGTGAATCTAGGGGAAGATTTCTTTTTTTGTTTTGTTTTGTTTTTTTTTTGTGGGCCTCACTGCATTTCTATAGAAATCTTTAGGGGGCGCTGTGAAGGCGAAGGCTGCCGCCCAAACGTGCCTCTCTTTCTCTGTCTGATGCTGCGAGGAGCAGGAGCGTGGGAAGGCCGGAAGGAGGGGGCGGAGGGGGCCAACACAGATGTGAGGGGCTGCGCACACAGATTTTTGCCGATGCTGCAAACTTCTAGGGGAGGGGGGCGGGGCGGGGAGGAGAGGGGAAGATGCGCCTGAGCCTCCAGCAGCCCAGTCTGAAAATGGGCCTGCAAGTCACCCCCAGTGTCAGCCTCCAGCTCCAGAGGGACTCTGGGGAGAGTCGATGTGCACATGGCCATCAGAGATAAGGCAGAGTGCACCTGGGAGCGGGAGAGCTGGGGGAGAGGGCCAGCCTCCTGCCGCAGCCGCCAGCCCGCCTGGACAGCCTTCTGATTTGTGTGCAGACCCAGGCTGGGGCTCCCCCAGGATGGGGCGCAGCCGCTGCGTCTGTACTGGCAGTTGAAATGGTTCTTGAGAGGCACTTGGCGGAGCCTGCGTCTCCTTTGGGGTATCAGGGATGCTCAGAACTCAGATTTTCATGAGCAAGCCGCTTGATTCCCGCCCTCTGTATCTCCTCCCAGGCTGGTGGCAGGGGGCATGGGCAAGCATGGGACCCACAGTAAAACTGAGCCCTCAGTTTTTACCCCCACCCTCCACCCCCATGGGGCCTGCTGGCTGCACCAGGCGCCTTCTAGAGCTCAGGATCTTAGGAGGCTGAGGGTAGCAAGGGTCAAGAGTGGGGGGATGGGGGCTAGGTGCCTCCCCAGTGCAGGGAGGTATACGATAGCCTACTGTTCCCCCCTCATGGCCCTTCATGTAAAAGACAGCGCTAGGGCAGACAAAGGGAGACGGTTAGACCCCAACTAAACTGAAGTCTGGCTTTGAGTGGGTTCCCACTGCCAGCCACTCTGCGGGACTGACTTGGTGGAACTGGCCCTGCGAGTTTCTGAGACCACAGCTCTTTACAAGAGTAGAAAACCTTACCTTTTAACTGCAGAGTGGCTGGTGGTTTCAAACGACTGACTCTGTGGTTAGCAGCCCACTGTAAAACCCCCGTGCTCCCAGGGCTCCCTAAGATCTATGGATAGAAAGACAGATGGACCGTTAGCTAGGTAGAGAGTGGCCAAGGTGGCCCCTCTGACTCATGGTGACCGCGTACAACAGAACCACACTTGCCCAGTCCTTATACTGTAAAGGGACCAGACGTTCCGCTTTTGGTGGGACAGTCCCGATTTTAAACAACTTTTCCCGCGTCCCACGGCATTTTTTAAAAGTCCCAATTTTTGGAAAGAATGCATGACAAGCTAGGGGATGGTGGGAGAACGGGAAGAGAATAGACCCCCTCCAACTTTACCAATGTTAAAATCTGGTCTCTTTCTTATAATGGCCACCTGCGTCACCGTGTCATTCCATCTTTCAGTGCATCTCCCTCACATTGGCTGGGCCCTGCGTCACCCAACATGATGGTCTTCTGTGTTGGTTCATCCCTCTGGTGGTCGTGCCCCAGCAACAGTGTAGGTTTTCTTTCTTTAAAAAAAAACAACAACCATTTTTATTGGGGGCTTGCACAACTCTTATCTCAATCCATACACACATCCATTGTGTCAAGCACATGTGTACATTTGTTGCTATCATTGTTCTCAAAATATTTGCTTTCTACTTGGACCCTTGGTATCAGCTCCTCATTTTTCCGTCCCTCCTCCACCCTTCCTCATGAACCCTTGATAATTTATAGCTTGTCTGATGTCTCCCTTTCCCCATGTTTTCTGTTGTTCGTCCCACAGGGAGGGGGCTATAGGTAGATCATTGTGGTCAGTTCTCCCTTTCTTCCACACCTTCCCCTGCCCCTCCTGGTATTGCTACTCTCATTATTGGTCCTGAGGGGTTTAACTGTCCTGGATTTCCTGTGTTTCCAGCTCTTACCTGTAGTGGTGTACATTCTCTGGTCTAGCTCGATTTGTAAGGTAAAATTGGGATGATGATAGTGTGTGTGTGGGGAGCACTGAAGACCTAGAGGAAAGTTGTATGTTTCAGCATTGCTACACTGCACCCTGACTGGCTCATGTTCTCCCCAAGACCCTTCTACAAGGGGATCTCCAGTTGCTTACAGATGGGCTTAGGGTGTCCACTCCACACTCTCCCTCATTCACCATGATATGATTTTTTGTTCTTACTTGATCCTATTGACATCCCATGGTCATACAGGCTGGTGTACTTCTTCCACGTGGACTTTGTTGCTTCTGAACTAGATGACTGCTTGTTTATCTTCAAACCTTTCAGATCCCAGATGCTGTATCTCTTGATAGCCGGGCACCATCAGCTTTCTTCAATACATTTGCTTATGCACCACTTTGTCTTCAGCAATCATGTTGAAAAGGTGAGCATCATGGAATTCCAGTTTAATAGAACAGCATGTTCTTTCATTGGGGGAATACTTGAGTTAGTGTACCCAGTGGCAGCACATAGTCACAGTTAATTTTTTCATGAAAGCAACTTCAGTCAAACCTCATTTTTTTTGTGATGACTGATTGTAGAGAATAGCATGCAACTGTGAAATTTTGTTTCCTGCTTAGGGAAAAAATGATGCAGAAACTGTTGTGATGTTGAACATAACTTACAAGGACAGCAGTATGGGAAAAACTCAAGTATATGAGTGTTTTTCTCATCTCAAAAAAGGTAAAATGCCAATTGATGAAAAACTTAATTCTGGACATCAGTCAACTTCTGGAAGAGACAAAAATGGAATCCATTTGGAGTTTGTTCCACTAGGTCAGACTGTTAATCAAGTTTTCTATTTAGAGGTTCTGAAAAGATAGCATAGCAGTGTGTGACAAAGAAAGGCCTGATTTGTGGTCGGTGGGGGCCTGTTTTTGCCACCACATTATACCTGCTCACTTAGCCAGCTTCCTGGGCAGAAACCAGCATGCTTCTCTTACCCCATGCATCTTACACACCTGACTTTGCTCCGTGATACTTCCTTTTGTTTCTGTGAATGAAGAGGGACATGAAAAGACTGCAATTCGGCCACGTAGAAAAGGTGCAGGAAAAAAGGAGGACAGTCCTGGATCCCCACAGGGGCTGTTGGTTCACAGGGTCACGGTGAGCCAGAGTCGACTGGGTGTCTGGGAGTTGAGTTTCCGAAAGGTTGAGTCTGCTTCACTGTGGTGCTGGTGGAGAAGAAAGGATGGCAGCCCGGCAGAGAAGAGGGGGAGCCCTTGCTGGGGTTTGGGGTTAGAGACCAGGCTTTGCCTCTCGGCTCAGCTCATCATTCATTACATGTTTTCGAGTGAGAGACCAGGATGCCTCCTAGCATGGCTTCTGTTTCTGTCCAGTGGGAAGCACCTGTTTCCCCAGCAGTCTCCCCTGCAGGCCAGTCTGCATCCTGGGCAAGGATAAAGGGCTTCCCGTTGTGAGAATCTCAAAGTCTCTCCAGCAGAAAGGAGGGGTATGAAAGCACACATTCTCCAAGGAAACCTGTCTCCTGTCAGTGTGAGGCCCTTGGATAGGGGAGTCTCAGGGGCACGATTGCTGTTCCAGATGTTGTCCGTGCCCCCAGCCCCCTTCCTCCCCGGCTGTGGTTCAAGCACGATTTCTGCTTGGCATGTGGTGATGTTAACAGCCGTCGGATTAAGCGGTGAGCTTGGAGACAGGGCCCTTGTTGAAATGGCCTTTGGCAGAGAGGGCAAGCTTGGGATGTCTCAGATTCAATTTGGACTGTCTTGAAACTCTGACACTGGAAGAGGCGCGTTTATTTCCATCACCCCCATTTTACAGATCAGAACTGCAAGGTCCCTGATGGGTTTGCTGGGTGGGTCCAGAGAGGCTGGCTTGAAAGATGGGGCACACACCTTGCTTCTTTTCTGAGACTGTTCCTGGGAAGGAATGGACTTCACTTAGACAGACTCACAGGACACCCTGGGGAAACAGGAAGGGGTGCTGCCCCTCTCCAAGCCGGGCCCTCCCTCTCTGGCACCATGACTCTGGCCTCCCTCACTCCCCTCTTGGCAGATGCTCCAAAGGGTTCCCCCCCCACCCCACCCCCAAGCTGGGACCTTCACTTCACGCAGGGCAGAATTAAATGGGGGAAACTGTGGTCTAAGATGTGAAGAGGCTTTGCTCAAGGCTGCCGCACTGCCAGCATCTGCAGTGGTCTGTGTCTCTCGGGGCAGGCCCATGCTACCCGAGTTCCTCTTCCTGCCAGGTAATACTGGCCTTGTTTAAACTGTTTCCAAGATTAGTCAGACCATCAGAGATCACATCCAACAGCCGTGGGTTCTCTCATTACTGGGCACTGATAATTAATATTTATAAGCCAAGCGGGTGCTCGTCTTTCTCTGCTGAAAAGGAATTCTGTGTTCCTAGTCCGACTGCAAACATTCAGGTCTCTCGTTAATCCATCATAAAAAAAAGGGCTCACTGACTTCAGCAGATGCACTTGTAATTGTTGCTGGCAGGGGAATGGAGGGCTCCCCCTTCTCTCTTCCTCCCCCCACCCCCCCGCCCCTGCCAGGGGTGGGGGAGGAGAGGAAGAGGATGCTGGGCAGAAACCCTGGGAAGATGGACTGCAGGAGAGAGACAGAGGACGGTGGAGTCGCAGAGACTGAAGAGGGGCAAGAGAGTGACTGTGTGACCGCTGGAAGAAAAGTGGGTTCAGCAGAGATCCAGGGGCTGAGACCAAGAGAGGGGCACATAGGCACACATGCATGGGAGGCAGGGATTGAGGCTGACAGATGGGAAGAGGCATAGGAAATTTCTGAGAGAAGAGACAAATAGGGAAGGTGGCAGGGCCACATGGTAGGCAGCAAAGGAAGATGAGCCATCCAGAGAGAGAGACAGAGAGACGAGGGGCTCCCAGAGGGGGCAAACTGACTGACAGGTGATCACAGTCCTTAGGCCACCTGCTGTGGAGCTGGTGGTACCTGGCATAGAGTTTACATAAGGAGGCAAGTCATCCAGCCCCCGGATGGGCAACCACTGGTACTCAAAGGATGCCACTCTGCAAAGATCCCGACATAGGCTCCCCAGAATAGGACTACACCCAGTAGATGCCCTCACCACCCCCAGCATAGAACCTGGCATAGGTTGAATGGAAGCCCTGGTATGGTGTTGACCAAAGTAACACACGAGTTGCTCCCAGCCTCCAAACTGTCACCTGCACAGACCCCATCTGTGACCAGCAAGGGGCTGTAGAATGAGCCCTAGGGCAGGGGTGGGGCCACCTGGCGTGGGCCAATCTGTTTATTCCTTCATGCCTCTGTTCCCTCCTTTTAGAGCTGGAGGGTGCCTCTTAGAGGTCTGTGAGGGTCCTTCCCCTAGGAGAACTTCATGATTTCGGATTCCAACTTACTCCCTCATCTTCCACGCTCAGTCCAGCCCTGGCTCCAGGGCTCACCGGGCTGTGGCGCGGTCAGTTCTGGGAGGACAGGGCTTTTCCTGCCCACAGCCCTCTGATTTGCACATCAGAACCTGTGTGGACTTTCAGCCATTCATGCCCGCGGGCCTCATGGAGGGGGAAGAAAGAGCAAAGAGACGGCCTTGAAAGTCGGGCTCCCAAGAGCCATGAACTTGGCCCCCAGAAAGTGGAGGCTCATGGTTATGTATGAGGGCTGGAGCGGAGCGGGGGCGAGAAGTGCCGCTGCTCTTCACTTGGGTGCAGAGGGCAGGACTGGGCTGCCAGGATGGCGATGGGTAGAGAAGCGTCAGAGGCCTGGGAGGCAGGGGCTTAACCAGCCAGGATAGCCTCCTTCATTTGCAGATGGAGACCTGGGGTCCCGCAAGGGCTGTTTGCAGTAAGAGCACAGAGCATTAGGGCGAGGTTTTTCATGCATTATTTCCACAAATGCTTGTGACATGGTCTCAGTCAGCTGCATAATGAGCACAGGGGCCTAAAATAACCTTCATTTGTTTTCATCGGTCTACCGGGCCAACTGATGTGGGTGAACTTGACTTCCAGTGGCTTTGCTTCCAGGGTCTTGCTGCTCCTCCCCTCGGGATGAGCATCCTGGGCTGGGCATGTCTTCCCAGGTGGACAGAGCAATCCCAGATATGCAAGGCCTCTTCAGGCACAGGTTCTGAGTTAGCCCATCCTCTATGTTCTCCACACTCGACTTGGTCCAACTCCAATTTAGGAAGCAGGGAAGTGCACTCTGTCCATGAGAGGGTGGTGTGATGTTCAGGGGGAAAACCACGGATCCGAGAAGCGGTAGAGCATTGAGGCCAAGAATGCAATGTTTCCAAAGTGCCTGCTATGCACCTAGCATCACGTCCAACGCACGTGGAGCTTACCCTAGGCACACACAGAGTGAACACGCTCCAGGGGCAGGTGACAAGCTTACAACACGAGAGACCACAGCGGGGGAGGGTGGGGCTGAATGGGCCGTTTTGAGAAAATGGTCTGAGGAGACCCCTCGGAGGAGGGGATGTGAGGACAGAACTGAAGAGGGAGACAGAAGAAGAAATGGAGGAAGATCTTCCCAGGCTAATGGGTGGACTCCATGTCCAGTGCTCAAAGCCCTTTCTGGGCTCTGCAGAGCTTACAGGACAAAGCCCAGGTCCCTGCCCTGAGCCTCTAGGTATTGCGGGAGCAGGTCCAGCCCTTTCTCTGACTTGGTTTCTCCAATGCTCCTTGACCCGCTGACTCCAACTAGTCCAAGTTTTATAACCTTCTCTTTATTCTCTTTCATTTCTTGTCTGCCCGACGAACTCCTATGTATCCTTCAAGACCTAGTTGAAATACAAACCTCTCTCGAGGGTCTTTCCTGAGCCTACCTTGGAGTTGGTCAGCCCCTCTCCTGGGGCTCCCGCAGTACCTCGACAACCTCCACTACAGCCCTTGTCCTCCCTGTGTTGAAGGTGTGGGAAGGGGAGGCAGAGGCAGCATTAGAACCGGGGTCTCCAGACTCTAAGTGCAGTGCTCTTTCTACTACCCTGTGCTGCCGCTTGGGTGGCGGGGAGAAGAATGGTTTCTCGTGCCCACCGAGCCCCCTATCTCATGTCTGCAAAAGGATTGTGAGGTCTTTGAGCTCAAGGTCCACACCTAACCCAAGTCTGGATGCCTAATGCCCAGCCCAAGGACAGCTGGCAGTCCCTTAGAAAGAGTCAGCCAGGGTTTGGGGAGACTGTCTGAAGGCACTGGCATGCTCTGAGGAAACCAACGCCTCGGACTGGGAGAAGAGACTCTGTAAACCCCATTCAGCTGCAGGCAAACCTGCCCTCTGCCCTCCCTGGCCTGGGCCCGGTGGCAGGCAGGATCTGGAGACAGTCGGGGGCAGTGAGAAAAGTGACACTTCTTCAATCCCAGAGGAGCTTCGTGCCCCCAGGCGAGCTCTTTCTGTGGGAGGTTTCTGTTTCTTTCCAGTCTCAGGTGGCAGGATTTCATACCATGGCGCTTGGGTGGGAAAGGAGTTGAGTGTCTGACCAGCCTTTGGCATGTGACGTCCAGGGAAGTGTAGGATGCTGGGGATATCGTGGGGTTCTGAAGGAATCTCAGGAAGATCTGGGGGTACTTGTGAGGCTGAAGCATGGTTTTCAACCCCAGAATCACCTGAGCAAGGTGCTTTTTGAAACATATCAGCCCCTAGGGCCCTGCAGAGACTACTGATTTTATTCTTGGCATACAATTCACATATCATACAATTTAATAGCTCAAGCATATTGAGTAGCACTATACAAATCATCACCATAATCAATTTCAGGACATTTGTATTCTCTTCATACTCGTTGTTGTTGCTCCCCGTTCCCTGTCCTCAACCTCTCCTGCATGTCCCTAGGAATTATTAGTCCACTGACTGTCTTAAAGATTTACCTAATCTAGATTTTACATGCAGAATAGTGTACCAAACAAAGAACAAACAGACAAACAAAACTCAACATAATGACAAAACAAAACAGAAAAACCTTCATGAAAAAGAAGGCAGAAAATATTAAAAACAGAAACAACTTTAAAACGGATCAAAAGAGTGGTAAGGTGAGGTTACATTTTAATGTAACTACATCTGCCATAGATGTTTTAACAAGCTGAAGATGCACTGCAAGCACTCACTCCTCCATGCCAGGAAATTTGGAAGACAGTTACTTGGCCCACCCACTGAAAGAGATCCTTATTTGTACCCATTCCACAGAAAGATGACCCAACAGAATGCTCAAATTGTACACCAATCACATTGATGCCACATGCAAGTAGCATGTTCTTGAGGCTCATCCACTTGTGGTTGCAGCAGTACATGGATAGAAAACTGCCAGAGGTTCATGCTGGATTCAGAAGAGGATGTGGAATAAGGAATTTCACTGCCGATGTCAGAGGGCTTAAAGCAGAGGATACCAGGAAGATGTTTACTTGTGCTTGATTGACTAAGCAAAGGTGCTGGACTGTGTGGGCCACAATGAATGGTGGATGACCGTGAGGAGAACAGGAATTCTGCAACACTTCACTGTGCTCATTCAGAACATGGCAGTTGGGCAGTTGTGCAGACAGAAGAAGGGAATCCTGTGTGGTTTAGTATCAAGAAAGGTGTGTGTCAGGATTGTAGCCTCTCACCCATACTTGTTCAACGTGTATGCTGAGCAAAGCAGAAGAGAAGCTGGATATGTGAAGAAGAACCTAGCATCAGGATTGGAGGAAGGCTTATTAACAACTGCAATATGCAGATGACATATCCTGGCTTGCTGAAAGCGAGGAGGACTTGAAGCACTTGCTGATGCAGATGAGGATTGCAGCCTTCAGAGTGATTGCAACAGTAATAGGTAGGTCTTTTTGTGCCAACATGGCATCTTGTGATAGGTAAGTTTGTTGTGCCAATATAGCCAATGAAGTTAGGTAGGTTTGTTGTAACAACACGGCCAATGAACACAAGTGAGATTAATGAATCTCGGTGAGCCTCACCTCTCTTTCTCTTGCTCTTGTATTTTTGGACCAGCCTACTGCCTTGCTTGTCTTGTGCCTTGATTTGCAAGCTGCAGTACCCATGGGACACCTAATCCGTGGACTGTGTCACTGTGAGTTGAGGTTCCTTCAAGCCCTGCTTCACCACCCTACTGGAATATACACATCTCTTGAGCTGGGGACTATCAGACCCTGTCATCTGGCTGACTATTGGTGACCTGTCTTGCTGTTTGTTGCCTGTGGCTGGATAGCCTGAATTGCTCTATGGAGGACTACCCAGCAGCCCTCAAGACTCAAGGGACTGCCAGTGTATTAGCTGTCTCATGCAAATGAGTTGCACTGAGCCATTCATATTTCTTCATAGATTAGCTGTTTATTTCTTATGTTAGATATCTTTCTATCTATATAAATAGATATAAATTATTAATATCCTGGTTTCGTTTCTCTAGAGAACCCTGTCTAACACACACCTGTAAGAAGACATGGGTAGAGTTTAGTCTGCCACTCAGGTCACAGCTGGATGGCCTCCTTTGGAGGTGTGACCAAGATCCATGGCTCTCTGGAGGCCACCCTCTACCATCCCCTCCTCTCCCTTCACCTTCCTTTTGATGAGTCACACTGAGACCTGCGCAAGCCCTGTGAAGACACCTCCACCACAGATCCGCACAGCCCTGCACCCGCCTGTCTGTGACCTTCCTGCATTCTTCCTCATTGCATGTGGCTGTATGAGGCTGAAGAAGGTTTTATGGACTCATACTGGACTGATGGACCTGATCTGGAGGGGGCTGGGATATTTACTTGATATGTAATTGCTTCTTGGTATAATGTTCTCTCATAGATAAATGAGTGTCACTGGACTTGTTTCTCCATCCAACCTGGTCATAAACAACCACTCAATGTAAGGAAGACCCACATCCTCCCAAAGGGGCAAGTGAGTAACACCATGATAAGTGGAGAAATGGTTGAAGCTCTCAAAGAGATTGTCTTGCTTAACAATCAAGGCTCATGGAAGCGGCAGTCAAGAGATAGAAAGGCGCATGGCACTGGGTCAATCTGCTGCACAAGACCTTTTTAGCGTATTGAAGAGCAAAGACGTTGCTTTGAGGCCTAAGGTGTGCCTGACCCATGCCATGGTATTTTCGACTGCCTTACATGCATGTGAAAATAGGACATGGGCTAAAGAAGCCAGAAGAAGAGTCAATGTATTTGAATTGTGGTGCTGGAGAAGAAAATTGACAGTCCCCTGGACTGCTCAAAGGTTAAAAAAAAGTCTACCTGGGAAGAAGTATGATGAGAGAGCTCCTTAGAGGCCTGGATAGCAAGAGTTCATCTTATTTCCTTTGGACGTATCGCCAGGAGAGACCAGTTCTTGGAGAAGGACATCATGTTAGTAAGGTGGAGGGACAGCGAAGCAGAGGTGGGCCCTTTATGGGAGGGATCGACACAATGGCTCCATCAGTGGGCTCGGACATAGGAACCGTTGTGAGGATGGCACAGGACCGGGCAGTGTTTCCTGGGTGGAAACGGACTCCGTGGCACCCAACCACCACCACCACCACCACCACATCTGCCATAATTGACTTCACAACGCTGTCTGAAATCAAAGCTATCCGCGTGCCTGGACGATGGTCAGAGGAAATTTACCAGAGGTTTAATCTGTGTGTAGACCCCCCAAATGGATTTTGGGCTTCACTGTCCACCACAGCCTTCTGCAGATCCAGTGTTCATAATTTAAGCTCTCACACTGTTCCAGCCTCTGGAATTGGGTGTTATTATTTACAATCTTTGGCTGACTCAGGCTGGTGTGCTTCTTCCATATGGACTCGGTCGAGGCCTCAGGTGGATGGCTGCTTGTTTGACAGACATGAAGATTCTAAACACCATTCTTTAGGATAGCCAGGCACATCTGCTTTCTTCACCACGCTTCGCTATAGCAACTACATCTTCAGTGGTCTCTTCATGAGGTTGAGTACTGAATATCATTCCAGACTGTTTAAACCAGAACCTGAGGGCCAAGTGCCCAAAATGAATTTAAAAAACTACCCAAAAAATCCCTCTTATATGAATTAATATTCTTAGTGGATGTCATAGAGAAATCTCTGCATCTTATTGGCGTCTCTTGTTCACATCAAATCTATCTTATTAACAGGGTGGTTATGCTACTGACAGTCTTTTAAGACTTAGGCGATGAAGACTGTGTCCTTTTCAACAGTTAGTTCCCAATGTCATCCGGGCTTCCTCGTCTGGCCAGCAGGTGGAGGAAGAGTGGGTGCTTTTTACAGGAAGCCCACCCACATTCCCATGGCGGCAGCCCATTGAGATGTCCAGGAAGTTGGACATCTAGTCCTTGGCTGAACTACCCTGCGCAGAACAGCACAACACATGGCCTGCAGACTTCACATCGCTCCCGTGCTCGAGTTCATGGTGGTGGTCACTGTGTGATTTGAGTGCCATCTGACCTAGTGGAGTCCTCTTTCAGCATTTATTGGACAGGCCTCTGTGTATCCCATAGGGCTTTAATTGGCTGATTTTGCAGAGAGAGACCACCAGATGGTTCTTCCTAGTACCTTAGTCTGGAAGCTCTGCTGATATCTGCCAGACATGCATCGTCCTGCTGGCACCTAAAATCAACCCTCCAGGCACAGCTTCCAGCACGAGAGCAACATGCAAGCCACAGATGTACAACCAGTGACCGTGGGTGATGGACCAGCACTAGGAGAACCGCACACATCTCAGGGGCCCACTCTGCTCCTGCTTTCAGGGTGATTCTAATAAGAAGCCCGGATGGAAGCTGCCAGGCTAGAGATGTCTGCCTCGGTCAGCATTGTGCTCCGCCGACTCCCACAGCTCCCCCGACTGTGGAACTTCAGCCTCCCAGCCTGTCAGATGGGTGGGGACCCACAGAGAGTCTCAGGGGCAGGGATCCTCAAACTATGGCCCGGGGGCCACGTGCGGCCCCCAAGGACATTTATCCGGTCCGCTGGGTGTTTTTGCCTCCGCCACTGTCCTGCTTAGCAGCCGACTCATCCCGGGTCCACAGTGAATTTGTTCATAATTTTTTTTTAACTCTAGTCTGGCCCTCCAATGGTCTGGGGGACAATGAACTGGCCCCCTGTTTAAAAAGTTTGAGGACCACTGGTTAAGAGAAGGGGAAATCCACATAAGGGGGTCCTGGGTGGGGAGGCTGCCACAGAGGGAGTGAGAGCCTACAGGGCTAAAAGACTCTTCCTGGAGGCTTGGTCTCGACTCTGAAGCCATGAAAGGTTTGGAAGCAAGTGAGAGACAGGATTTAGGAAGGTTCATTTAGTGGAGAGGGGTTGGGGGTGGGGTGAGGCTATCGGTTTCAGCGTTCACTTCTCCACCAAGACAGACCCGTGGTCCTACCTGGTCTGGGTCTCCTCTGTACCCAGATGGCCCACAGGCTCCAGGGCCCTGCCTCACTTTCCACTTTGCTCCCCTGACCCACACAGGATCCTATGGCTGAGTCTGGAAGCAATCATGTCACAGGACATCCAAATGTTGTCTGCCAGGAAGATGCGATTGTGACAACATTTTCTAGTTTCCAAAGGGAATGACTTTGTGGGGTAAATGCTCAGTTGCATATTCTAGGCTTCATCTATCTATAAGCAACCCCCCCACCCGCCCTCTGTAATTAAATTCTTTAATTCATCCCACAAGTATTGACAATGATCCAACCATATTCCAGGCCCTGCGCATTCCGTGGCGAACGGGACAGGTCTCCAGATCCCTGCCCACACAGAGCTTGTGGAATATGCCTCCATGGTTGATGCTCAGAAAGGTGTCCATCTGCCAGTGCGTTTATCTCTTCCTAAATCCCCCGTCACTGAGGCCCATGTAGGACTTTTCAAATCCGAGCAATACACTGTCATCCTTTGCTAGAGACCTAATCAGAACACAGACACAAAGGTGCTTTTACAGCATGGGGAGTAAACAAAACCATTTCCTCTTGTGAATGTGTTTGTGAGGTATTCAGGCTTAGAAAATCGTGTCTGAAGATGGTTAAAGTCCAAGGACTGGCGTCTTTTCAGGCGGTGGTTTATTTGTAATACTCTCCATCCCAGTCAGACTTAAGACGCCTAGCAATTTGGGGAAAAAATACTTTTTGTGTTTTGGATCATCCAAGGAAAATACGCTTATTGCAGACCATTTTGGAAACAAAGGAAAAACAGGAGAAAAGAAAAATAATGACCACCTGTGTTAGTCTGTGTAGACTAGAGAAATAAATCCATAGAAACTCTTATGTGTACAAGAAAGAGCTTTATATACAAGAGCAACTGTACATTGAGAAAACATCCCAGCCCAGTTCAAGGACATAAGTCTGAGATTAGCCCCATATGTCCAGTACTAATCCATAAGTCCTCTTCAGACTCACGAATCACATGCAATGACACCAGGATAATCACAGGCCAGTGGGCGCAGAGTTCTGTGTATCCTGTGGTGGTAGGAGCATCTCAGCACAGGCATGGGTCTCCCTGTGGATTCTGCAGTTTCCAGGGCTCAGGGTCTATCAGCATGCCGCCATGTGTCTTGTCAGCTGCAACGTCTCCCATGGAGTGAGTCAAGAAGGTAATTCCAAGAAGGAATTGCCACATTTCCCAGAATTTGCAGAGGAGAAAGTCATATCCATACAGAGGTCTCATTGGCTATCTCCAGATTGACAGGCTAGACTCCACCCCTACACTCTTAATCCTCAAATTGATAGCAGATTAGGTGACTGTCACACCACCCATAATCTTATCTCTTGGGGGAGGTGGGAAGAGGCAGTCACATTTTGGTGTTTCACCTTGCAGTTTTTCTTTTTCTTGTTTACGTTTTTTAAAGTCAATATAAGACCATCACAGGACAAGCACTTTCTCATTTTCTTAGCATTTATCATTAGCATACATTTTAATGACAACCTCATGTTGAAGTATCTGCTTATACACACATAGAGTTTCTTATTTTTCTGTTTTGAAACATTTATATGAGTCCTGCTGTTTTCTCTTTTTTAACATTATGGATAATCCTGTGCCACCCATCTTCATCCCTGAGGTGCCCCGGTGATTTCTGTAGAAGACATCTTTTCCACAGTCAGGTACCCAGTCAAAGAACGGGGCTGGGGTGGGGGGGGACCTTAAAAAGTGCTTTCCAAGACCAGAGACACAGATGGCCATAGCACTTAAGAATGTGTTCGGTATCATTAGTCACCATAGAAATGCAAATGAAAACTGCTATTGGATTCCATCATATACTCAAGCAAAAAACCATCCCCATGGCCATCAAGTCTAATCAGACTCTTAACAATCCCACAAGACAGCAGAGAACTGGCCTTGAGGGTTTCCGAGGCTCGAATAGTGACAGAAGCAGACTGCTACATCTTTCTCCTGACACTAGACACAAGATGAGTGAAATGAAAAAAGACTGACAGTATCAAGTGTTGGCAGGGATATGGAGCAATTGAAAATCCCCTGCACTGCTGGTCGAGCTGTAAACCACCTTGGACAATGGTTTCTTCTAATATTAGACATACACCTACACTATGTGGCAATCCCATTTCTAGTCAAAAACTCAAGAGAAACAAGTGACTGCCTCCATAAGAATATATGTAACTTTATTCGTCACAGCTCCACACTAGAAACAGGTCATAGAAACACCAAATTCATAGATGGATAAAAAAATGCGGTACTTTTACCCAGTGGAAAACCATCTATCAGTAAAAAGAATACACTGTTGGTACATGCCACCGAACAAATGAATCTCGCAGGTATGATGCTGTGTGGAAAGTCCAGGAAAAAAATGCATACATGAGCTTACATGAGCTTCATGAATAATCAAAATGAATAAAAGCTTCTTAGAATCTGAAAGGTGATTATCCACATCAGTTTGGGTAGATGAGAGAAACAAATTAACAGACACTCATATGTGTGTAAGAAAGAGCTTTCTATAAGAGTAATTGCATATTAAGAAAACATTCCAGCTCAGTTCAGATCGAGTCCATAGGTCCCCATACCAGTCTATAAATTCCTTTTCAGACTCATGGAACACATGCCATGATGCAGAATGCAGGGAGATCACAGGCCAGTGGCTGCAAAGTCCTGTGGGTCCAGTGGTGGTGGAAGCATCTTGACACTGATGTGGGTCTCCAGCTCCAGGGCTCTGCTCCCATCAGTGTAGCTCCATGAGTCCTGTCAGCAGGAAGACAAAGCAGAGAGAGAGAGAGTGTGTGTATCTGGCCTCCAGCGAGCTATTTATCTCCTTAGAATAGCTATTTATCTCCTCAAACTTTTTAAACAGGAGGTCAGTTCACTGTCCCTCAGGTCATTGGAGGGCTGGACTATAGTTAAAACAACAACAACAACAAAAACTGTGAGCAAATTCACTGCAGGCCTGGAATGAGTTGACTGCTAAGCAGGACAACAGTGGCTGCAAAATCACCAGGTGGACCGAATAAATGTCCTCGGCAGGCCCCATGTGGCCCTCAGGCTGTCGTTTGAAGACCCCTGTCTTAGAGTCTCCAAATGAGGTCATCAATCTGTGACCTGATTGATAGGTTAACCTCTACCCCATTGACCCTCAAGAATCTTAAGTTGACACCAGATTATGTAGCTACCACATTACCTCTGGGGAAGATAGAGATTGAATAGAGGCAAAAAGGAAGCTTGTGGGAAGCTAAAAAGTCTCCTTACATGGGTCTTGCTCCTTAGTACACAGCTGTATGCTGAAGCAAGAAATCATCAAACTATACAGTTAAGCAAATGTACTGACTATGTGTTGCTATATGTAGGTTGATTTTTTTCGACAAAGAAGTAACTAGGATGGAATTCAGATGATGCCACCACAATCAGGAATTCAGGAATGCCTCAACCCAGCCCTTGTAGTCACCAATCACTTGCCTCTGACGTTCTAAAGAGGGGATAAGCTTAGGGAGTGAGAGTAGAATTGCAATCAAGGTGCCAAATAACAATGTTTCAAAATCAAAACAGTAGTTCAAAGGTTGAATTAGGGTCTGTGGCTTGGACAGGAGTCTGTTAGTCCTAGTTTCTCTTTGCAATCAAAATCCCAAGGGCAGCAAGCGCCGGTGTTTTCCCTTCACGCCTCCCCCCCCCCCCCCCCCCCCCCCCCCCCCCCCGGAGTCAAACAGGAAGTACCAGAAAGAGTACTCTGCTGCCTTTAGTGCCGAGAACCCAGGATAAGCAAAGTCTCATACCCTGACCAATCAGATGACGACTTCTCCTTCCTTTGGGGGCAGGCAGCAGGAAGTCATGAAGGAACTGGACAGGGTGGTGTCTGACAGGTGTGAGATGACTGAGGCATTGCTTTCTACTCCCAGATGTGAATTTGTAGAGCTAAAGGAATGGACCTTTTGAGGGTATCCCCTTATTGACAGCATACGAGAGAGGCAGCCTCACCACATCCTTCCAGCTGTGGGTGCTATTATTTCATCAGACAGGCTTTGTAGCCTCCACGTGCTTGGCCTCTGGCACCATCTCCATGGGAGGAAAAGGGTCAGCCCTTGCTCTTTCTTCCTCACATTGCTCTGGCAGATGGCGCGAAACCAGGCCAGTCCCCTCTGACGCTTGGGAATGGGACTGTTGTGGTGGGCAGCTGCCATCCAATGGGTTTTGACTCACCGAGCCCCTGTGTACCACAGAACAAAACACTGCCCAATCCTGCCCGCACCATCCTCAGGGTTGTTCTCACCTTTGATCTCATTGTTGCAGACACTGTGCCACCCTGGCTGGTCAAGGACCTTCCTCTTCCATGCTGCCCCCTCGCCTTTATAAAACACTTCACTCTCACCAGGGACTGGACTCTCCTGAAAACAGATCCAAAGTGCGTGAGATGAAGCGTCACCGTTCTTGTATCTAAGGACCACAAACTGTCCACGGTGTCTTTAATAGTCTTCACCAGCACCATAATTCAAACACAGATGTTCCTCTTTCTTTTTTCTATCTTCATAGTGACCTTTGGATTCTCCATGAATGATGTTCTCGATATCACCCCACTGCTCTAAAGGTCTTCTGATATTAGTGTTCGGTGCCTTGATCTGTTCTTAAGACATTCTCAAAAATCAGATGGGCTGTGCTCAGGTGCCTCTCTTGGACTTGTTTTCATTTGCTTCAGCTTCGACCTGAACTTAGGGGTGAGCAATGGGTGCTCTCTTCTGCTGTCAGAACCTGGCGTGGTTTTAGCTCCTGATATGGAGCTCCGCCATGCTCTCTTCCCACAGAAGTAGTCATTTTGACCCACGTGCTTTCCATCCAGGCGTATAATTGCCATTTGTTGAAAAGGTATTTCTTTTTAAATCCTTTTGTCGGGGGTATGAACCCCCGCTCTTATCACAAACCATACATCCATTGTGTCCAGGACATTTGTCCATACATTGCCATCATCGTTTTCAAAACATTTCCTTTCTACTTGAGCCCTAGGTCTCAGCTAATTTCCACATCCCTCTCATGAACCCTTGATAATTTACTTTTTAAAATTTTATATCTTTTTTATGTCAATGTCTTAGATCAACTGATGTCTCTCTTCACCCACTTTTCTGTTGTTCATCCCTCCTGGGAAGGGGTTATGTATAGATCATTGTATTGGTTCCTCCTTTCTCCCTCACTTTTTCCTTACCCTTCTGGTATCACTATTCTCATTATTGGTCCTGAAAGGTTTATCCGTTCCGGATTCCCTGTGTTTCCAACTTTTATCTGTACTAGTGCACATGCTGTGGCCCAGCTAGAATTGTAAGATAAAATTGGGGTCATGATAGTGGGTGTGGAGAAAGCATTAAAGAACTAGAGGAAAATTGTGAGTTTCCTCGGTGCTATACCGCACCCTGACCGGCTCTTCTCTTACTTGTGACCCTTCTGTGAGGGGATGTCTGACTATCTACAGATGGTCTTTGGGTCTCGACTCTGCACCTCCTCATTGATAGGATTTTTTGTTCTGAATCTTTGATGCACAACACCTCATGATCACAAAGGCTGGTGTGCTTCTTCTATGTGGACTTTGTTGCTTCTCAAATGGACACTTGTTTATCTTTAAGAACTGAGATGCTACATCTTTTAATAGCCAGGCACCACCAGTTTTCTTCACCACATTTGCTAATGCACCCCTCTTGTCTTCAGCAATCATGTCGGGAAGGTGAGCATCACAGAATTACAGGTTTTTAGAACAAACTGCTCTTGTGTTGAGGAAGTACTTGAGTAGAGGCCCAATGTTCATCTGTTACTTTAGTATTTAACATATAAATATATGTACATAGATCTATTCCCCTATTGTTATATATAAATATATTTACATATGTGCATGCTTGTGTTTAGACCTCTATAAATGTCCTTTGCCCTCTGATTCTCTCCTCTACTTACAAAAAGGTATTTCTATGAACAAGTTATTGGTCTTGCAAAATTCTATCATGCGATCTCTGGCTTCATTTCTATTGTCAAGACCATACTTTCAACTATTGTTCCTTCCTCTTCGCTTCCCACTTTTGCATTCTAATCACCAATAATTATTGTGATAGTAGGCTTTTTGTGCCAACATGAAACCTGTAAGAAAGATAACCTATTGAGATAGTAAATGTTTATTGTGCCAACCTGGTCAATAAACCTATGTGGGGTTAATTGAAGGGTGCCTTTCTAGTTCTGGGGTCTCTTGCTTTCTGATGGTCGGACCAGGGTGCCAGTTCCCTGCCTCAGCTGGCAAGGTTCACTTCCTGCAAGACATCCCTGAGGAGAAGCCACATGGACCTAGCCTGATGGAGCCCTGGGTGCTGGAGCAGTCATGTGGAGATCCCTGACAGTGCTGAGATGCTTATATTATCACTGATTTGACTTTCTTCCTGCAGTTGGCATTATTGCACGTGTTTTGTGAGATGGAAAAGAACTTTGGTGTCGGGCATATGGGTTAATGATGGACTTATGGGCTTAGGATTTTTTTTGATGTGCACTTCCCCTTTAAATAAAACTGTCTGGCCCATGGACTTGGCGGTTCAAATCCAGCGGCGGCTCTCAGGAGCAGCACTGGGGTAGTGCCCACAATCACCAGAGGCAGTGATGCCCACAAAAAAACAATCAAAACAAAACAAAACAAAACTGTCTCTTAAAATATGAGCTTCTGTGGAGTTGTTTCTCTAATATACCTAGACAAACACACCTATCAGACGGCAGCTTGATGACTTCCTTTGGAAGCGTGACCCAGATAAATGGCTCACTGGAGGGTAGCCCCTCTTTGTTTCTGCCTACACTTTCCTATTGATGAGTCATGTTGAGACCTGAGTGACCCTGTTATGGGGTCACCACCATTGAATTCCCACAATCCTGCACCCATCAGCTTGTGATCTTCTTGCATTGTATGTACCTCTGCGAGTCTCAAGAGGGAGTTATGGATGGAATTGAGTTGGACAGGGCTGGGATGTTTTACTGATGCATGATTACTTCTTGATATAAAGCCCTTTCTCCCACATCTCTGAATTTGTTTCTCTTGTCAGCCTGCCCTATCAATGCATCTTGAACTATCAATGCATCTTGATTGCATGTTTGATCAATTTCAGATGGAAGGGATTGATTCAATTTCTTCATTATTAGCTTTATTGGTTTGTGGTTGCATAAATTTGAAGGATAGTTGTATTGATTAGGCTTCTTGAAGGTGGGTAAGTATAATCCTTTGACAGACAACTTTGTACTTTGAAATAGATCTTGAAATGTCCTTTTTGACAAAGAATGCAGGTCATTCCTCCTGATTGTGTGATTCCTGGGATAGCAAACCATCTTGCTTCTCTGGTTCAAAATGGCCAATATCAGTCCATTTGAGCCCTGGTAGCATAGTGGGTTATGAATTGGACTGTTAGCCACAAGGTCAGCAGTTCAAAACCACTTTCTCTCCACGAGAGAAAGATGAGGCTTTCTACGCCTGTAAAAAATTATAACCATGGAAATTCACAGGGGGCAGTTCTACCCTTTTCTGTGGGGCTGCTGTGGGTCTTAATTGGCCCAATGGCAGTGAGTTTGTTTTTTAATGTCTAGAATATCAATCTTCATGGGTTCCACTGCATTTTGGACAACTGGTGATCTCCTTACATTCCTACATTGTATATTTCAAATTCTAATTATTAGATGTTTGCAGTTGTTTCTTCTCATTTTGAGTTGTGCCCCATCAGCAAATGAAGGCCCCCAAGGCTGCATCCCCCCAGGATTGACTCTGCCCACGTGATTAGGGTTGAGTCTGTTTTGAGAAAGCAGCTGTGAGTCATGCGGGAAGTACCTTCTGAGCTTCGGGACTCATCGTATGCCACGAACTCGGACAACAGTCTGCTGCTAGACATTAGGCCTTCCGTGTCTGGCAATGTTGCAATGCTATCCTTGAGGGTTTCAGTGGCTGGCATGTTTGAAGTGGACAGACTCGCCCTTTTAGGTAGTCTATTCTGAGTCTCGAAGTGCTGCTGAAATCAGCCCACATTTGGGTGACCCTGATGGTATTTGAGACACCATATCTTCCAGCACCACAGCATCCCCCAAGCCACCACACTTGGGGCGAACTGGCAGACACGCGGTGGTCAGATTAGGGTTGAAGATTCCGAATTAGAGAAAGAGCCAAAGGCTCGGGCTGCAGATGGCTGAGGCTAGAGGCCGGTCCTGGAGCCCACTGGAAGGGCTTCTTTGTGGACGGAGAGTCCAGCCCATGTTTCCACTGGCCTCTGCCCCACAGTGGCCCCATGATGTTTTCCCTCCTCTGACTTCCGCCTGGGTGTCTCGATGATCAAGAGTCCCATCCACCAGGAAACCTGTACAAAGCCTTTTCTCTCTGCCTCCCTGAAGAACCAGGTTCTCATAAGCAATGTTTGTCTTTCCTCCTATGCTTACTTGCCCCACCAAGACGGTACCGTGGCTGTTCTAATTGGCCCGTTCCTTTGATTACTAGTTAGGCTGAACCTTTCTTCATAGGTTTATTGGCCATTTGTACCTCCACTCCCTTGAACTAGCTGTTTATGTTCTGGACTGATTTCTCCCCCTGGAGGTTGGAGAAGGGGGGCGGGTATCCTGATGGGATCTCGCTGGTCCCTCCTCCTCCGCCTGGGCGGGGTGAAGGGTTCCGGTGGGCACCGGCCTCTCCAGGAGGGGCGGAGCAATGCCCAGGCGCATGGCTGTTATTTTGTTGATGGTGGCAGCACTTGGCATTTTTTGTCTACAAGTACTTTCCTGGGGAGCTGTGTCAGCCCTGCAATTAGCTCCCTCAATCAGGAAAGCAGCTCGTCCTTAGATTAGACACATCTCAGGGGCTGATTGCCGGGAATTTGGGAATGAGCTGGCGGGCGATAATCTCCTGCTTTCTCTCTTTTCTCTGTGTCGCTCTTCCTTTTTCCCTTTTAAATAACTGCTTGATTGTAAAGAGGGATGATTCACGGCTCAAGATTTCTTCTGCAACTTTGCGGGCATGGTAAGAGCTAAGAACCGGCTCCTCATCTCTCCCCCTCCAAAGAGTCCAATCCCGTCCATGAGTCCTGGCCGGGTGCTCCCACTGAAAGGCAGGAAGG
The DNA here is from genome assembly GCA_004026705.1 of Nesogale talazaci. Taxonomy (NCBI): domain Eukaryota; kingdom Metazoa; phylum Chordata; class Mammalia; order Afrosoricida; family Tenrecidae; genus Nesogale; species Nesogale talazaci. Next base: position 12,532 of record PVJH01021459.1, on the reverse strand, counting down.
GGGGCTGGGAGAAGAGGGATCTGCGGAGCTCTCCCCATATTGCCCGCCCCCACCCCCCTCAACCATATGATGGCCTCCCTCACTGAACCATTGCTCTGGGAACACACTTCTTGATTGTAAAATCCCCATCCCGCTCCAGAACCGGCTCCTCTCAAGGTCAAAACATATGCAGCCCTTCCCTGGCCCCCTCATCCCTCTAGTTATTGTTTATTTGGGTCTCAAAAGTGGTTTATTTTTGCCAGCCCCAAGACTTCTTCTTTGATGGCTTTCTTTCCAAGTCTTGGTTGATCTTCTCCCTCCCTGCCTCCTTCCCTCCCTTCCTTTCTCTGCTCCCCCCCACATTAGTGGGTTAAGTGATGGGCTTAAACTTCTCAGTCCCGCAGACCCTGCAGGGCAGTCTCCCTCTGATGAACAGGGTGGTTAGGAGTCTACATGCATGTGAGGGCAATTATTTATCTTTTCCCCTCCAACAAAGTGTTATTGAGAACCTACCATGTATCAGGCGTGTTCTAGGCATGAAGGTTAAACATTGAACAGACCAGGTACGGCCCCTGACCTCAAGGAGCCTCCATTCTACTCGGGAAACCAGATACATAATATGTCAGTCTTTCCCAGCTCCCATATAACATATATGAGTGTATTTATAATCGAATACCAGGTCGTGACCAATCCAATGAAAAAACCTGAGCCACCAGGAGTCCCAAGAGACGGGGCTTTGCAGCGAGCAGCAGTGACCTCTCTGAGCTACCCAGCGAGGTGATGGAGTGAGTCGTGTGGTTAGCTAAAGCGAGGAGCAAGTGCCAAGGCCCTGGGACAGGAGGATGTCCACGTTGGTATGCGTGGAACACCAGGAGTGAAGGGCAGAGGGCTGGCAGGGAAGCCCGGGACACTCGCGGATCGTGCAGGGCCGGGTGGGGGACTGGGAAGTCTTGATTTTTTGTCCTAAGACAGATGGAATGCAACAGACCGTTTTTGAGCAGAGATGGGACATGATCCGACTTCGGCATTCAGAGGCTCAAACTGGCTGATTGGACTGTGGTGGGGCAGGAGTGGAAGCAAGCAAATAACCCCTTTCTCTCTCAGCAAAATAGCCCCCTTTCCCGAGCTGACAGCAGGGAGCAAATTTGGCTGGAAGTGTCACAGTGCAGCAATGCAGAGCCCAGAAGCCACGGAGGGGCAATTCATCTTTTACACAGAGAGGCGAGAAAGGGGCAGATTATGAAATCCAGTCCAGCTGTTTTTTTTCTTTTCTCTTTGTTTTCAGTATTTTTTATTTTTGCTTTTTTTTTTGAATAAGCATCTAGCAATTCTTTTTCCCCTTTCAGACGTTTTGTTGATCAAATTATATTCTTGACATTTGGGGGGACCTTCTATGTGTTCCCAAATGCTGCTTAATGATGGCACAGTGCAATTAGGATTTATTTGTTGGCAGAAACAATAGCAAGTGGCTCAGCTCTCCAAAAGAACAAACCACGGTGCTTGTGTTATTGTTATCCTTATTACGGAGGTCATTGCTATTGCTAGAACCACGTGTCAGGCTGTGAGAAGTAGAGGGACCAGGGGAGCGTCATTTGGGTAGGGATAACAGTATTTGAGAGAAGCTGGAGTCTTTGGAGTCAAACTCTCAGTGTTTAGATCATTGGATGGCATGGGACAAGTGACTTAACCTCACCACACCTCACTTTGCCCATCTGCAAAGGGGGCATTTTGATATTCTGATAGCCGTGGATAGAGCTTCTACCCCCCTAAGGAATTACCATGTTGGAAACTGTTAGGCTGGGTTGACGAGAGAAACAAATCCAGAAACACTAATCTGAAAGAAAGAGCTTTCCATCACGAAGTAATTGTACATCAAGAAACCACCCCAGCCTAGTCCAGATCAAGTCTGTAGTCTGATACTGGTTCACCAGTCCCCTTTCAGACTCAGGCAGCCCCATGCAATGAGGCAGAAGGCAGGAGGATTACAAAGTCGTGGGGATCCCATGGCAGGGGTCCCCTCTCAGGGCTCCCAGGTCTCACTTCGCTCACCAACAGGAAGGGGAAGGCCGAGAAAGAGTCAAGAGTCAGCCTCTGGAGAGCTATTTTTCTTGGTCACATCTCCATAGGAGGTCACTAAGCTGTGACCTGATTGCCAGGCTAAATGCCACCCATATCTTTTTACAGGTGCCATGTTGGCACAAAAACCCTAACTATCACAGACACCCATGGGGCAATTCTACCCTGCCATATAAGCCTGCATCAACTCGATGGTAGTGGAGTTTTTCTGGTTTGTTTACTTTGGTTTTTGGCTTGTTAGGGAGTAAATGAATGTCTAAGAGATGAGTACTATATCACTTAGAAGTAAGTTTTTTGATTGTGCCAAGTTCAATATCATAGTGACTTAAGCAGATGGATGTCTACTTCTCTTTCCCACACAAGCCTAGGGGGGCAGGGTAAAACCCGCACTGAAATCTACTGCATCAAGTTCTCAGGGACTCAGGTTCCCTTTGCTCCCTGGTCCATCACATCTACTGTCTGAGTAGTAGGATGGAGGAAAGAGAGACAAACAGGAGAGGCCAAAAGTCTCTCACACACCAGCTGTCTTTAAGGAAGGTTTCCAAAAGCTGCCACATGATACTTCCACTTCTGTCTCATTAGTTAAAATGGAGTCGTACAGCATGATAGCATCCCAAGGGATGCTGGGAAATGTAGGCTTTGTCCTTCTAAGAAACTAGGGATTTTAATAAAACAGAAGATACCTATCATTAATTCTAACTCTATCGAGATAAGAGTGGAGGAATAAACAATATGGAGGAAAAAACAATGGGATTGATGGTTCATGGGTGACAGGGAGAGGGGAGATGGGGAGAAGGAGGAGGGTGCCAAGATATACGGGACAAGGGAACAACCAGTGATCTAAAAATCAATGGCAAGGAGTGCATAGGATGCCTGGTGGCATTTGATCAAGTGCAAGGTAACCCAGAGGAGTTACTGAAAGTTGAATGAAGGCTGAATATGATAGCGGGACAAGAAGAAAGTAAAAGGAAACAGAGGAAAGAAGTAGGAGGTAAAGGACATGTATAAAAGTCTAAATATAGGCATGTACATATGAAAATATATTTATATATAACAATAGGGGAATAGATCTATGTATATATTTATATGTTAAACATTAAGGTAGCAGGCAGACATTGGGCCTCGACTCAAGTACTCCCTCAATGCAAGAACACTTTGTTCTAATAACCTGGCATTCTATGATGCTCACCTTCCTAACACGATGAAGACAAAAATGGTGCAAAAGCAAATGTGGTGAAGAAAGCCAATGGTGCCAGCCTATCTAAAGACACAGCATCTGCGCTTTTAAAGCTTGAAGATAAACAAGTGGCCATCTAGCTGAGAAGCAACAAAACCCACATGGAAGAAGCACACCAGCCTGTGTGATCATGAGGTGTTGATGGGGTCAGGTATCAGACATCAAAGAGCCAGAACAAAAGATCCTAATTGATGTGAATGAGGGGAGGTGCAGAGCAGAGACCCACAGTCCACCTTTAGATAATTGCATATCCTCTTACAAAAGGGTCATGAGGAGGCCAGTCAGTCATGGTGCAGTATAGCACTTCTAGTTCTTCAATGCTTCCCTCCATTCTCATTATCACGACCCCCAATTCTACCTAACAAATCCAGCTTGACCAGAACATTTACCCTGGTGCAGATAAGAGTTGGAAACACAGGGAATCCAGGACAGATAAACCCCTCAGGACCAATAATGAGAGTAGCCACACCAAGAGGGGAAGGGGAAGGTAGGGAGCAAAAGGGGGAACCTATCACAGGATTGACATATAACCTCCTTCCAAACAACAGAAAAGTGGGTGAAGGGAGACAGTGGGCGATGTAAGACATGAGAAAATAATAATTTATAAATTATCAAGAGTTCACAAGGGGGGCGGGGTGGGATGAGCTGATAGGGGTCAAGTAGAAAGAAAACGCTTTGAAAATGATGATGGCGACATATGTACAAATGTGCTTGATCCAATGGATGGATGTACAGATTGTGATAAGAGCTGTAAGAGCCCCCAGTAAAATGACTTAAAAAAGCACTAAAGAATTTTAGTTCATACTGACCCTGTAGAACAGAGTAGAACTACCCTTTAAGGTTTCTGAAGTTGTAAATATTTCTCCTGCAGAGCAGCTGGTTAGTTTGAATGGCCAACTTTTGGGTTCCTAGTCAAGCGCCTTACATGCAGTGCCACCAGGCTTCTTAATGGAAGAAAGGGAGACTGGATATTAGGAAGCAAGTAAGAGAGAGGGAAGCAGATCCCACATTCTTCCAGACACCAACCCAAACCAGACTTTTCTCTCTTCCTCCCTCCCTCCCTCTCCTCTCAACTTCATCAGCCACCAGCCTTGTTGGCTTGTCATCTTCAAATCCTCTCAAATCCATCTTCTCCTCCAAGTCTCCATAGAAACAGCCCCACTTTTGTTGTTAGGAGTCATGGAGATGTTTCTGACTCACAGCGACCCTATGTACTGCAGAACCCTTCTCAAGCCCCTGGTTGCAGACTGTGTCCATACTGTGTCCTGTTGAGTGCCATCCTCTCTCTTTTTTAAAACTGACCCTCTACTGACCCTCTACTTTACCAAATGTGATGTCCTTTTCCAAAGATAACATTTCTGATAAGTTTCCCAAGCCTCCCTCTCTTCACTTTAAAGGACCATTCTGGCTATACTTCCTCTAAGACATGTTTGTTCTTCTGGCAGTCCATGGTGTATACTTAAGTATTGCTCCATAGTGCCATTGAAAAGGTCCCACACCACCTATGATCGCTCTTCTTCCCAATGAACTATTGTGACAGATCTAATAAGGTGGATAAAGCCCCTAGCTCCATCTTCAAGGTCTGTCAGGCTGCTCTTCAGTCTCTTGGTGTTGCTGATGTTCTCTTTCCATCAGCCAGGCAGAACTCTGTGCTCTTCCTTGAATAAGTCATAGTCCTCTCCACTTTGAAACTGCTGCTTCCTCTACCCTGTCTCTCTCGCTAATCCTAGGAAAACTCCTATTCATACCTTAAAACCCATATAAAATGTACCTTCTTCTGTGACTCTTTTAACACTGTGCCTCTCAGTTGAGTTTTCTCCCTTAGACCACCATTTGCCCTTTCCTTCTCTGCTCCGTATCATAGGGAACAGAATTCTGCAGGATATAATGTATGCCAGGGTCCTCATGAACTACCTTTTACCTGGGTTGGACAATGGAAGGCACTACCAGGAGACTGGAGGGTGAGAAGAAAGGAGAAGCTAGCATAGTTCTCATTTCTTATTTTTCCCTCTTGTCTGGACCAATGTCTCTAGTAGTAACTACTTCTCTGGCAGATAGTGCCCCCTCCCTCCATAGTTTAAGACTCTTCAGACAACCTTCTCTATAGGCCCAAGTCTCTGCAGGGCAACCCCAGCTTTGGGGCACTGTCAAGCCATCTCCTCTTACTATTCTTCCATTCCTAGAAGTGCTAGTAGCTTCCTGATGTTATTAACTCTTGTGGGGCATTGATTTGTCACTTTGATTCTGCCACCTCCTTTGTAACCAGTCCCTGGTGTTAAATCCCCACTGCATGAGATACCTAGAATGGTTTCTGTTTTCTTAACCAGACTCTGACAGATTCAAGTGCCTGGCCCAGCACTTGGCACATAGTATGTATTCGGCAATGGGCTTGTAGTTCATTTGCTCATCACAGCGGGCATTGGGCTTATATGCCACTTTATCTGGTCCCAATAGACATAGCTGGTACTTGGGGGGGTGTAGGCACAATAGTTCTTTCTCCCAAGCGGCATTCCTTCTATTTTCTGCAGTCAGGAGCTGGGAAGATGCAGAAGAAAAGGGCGGGTGTGGGGATCTGGAGGCTCGCTATGATTCTCCCTGCCTCTCTTGTTTTTAGACGTGGGCTTTGCTTCTGGGCACAGGCCAGGATTTATGAGTGTGTTTAGGCAGCAACATGAGCGGACCTTTGGCGAGAAATGTTCCCTGTCACGCTCTGACAGCCTGTGGAGGGAGGCAGCTGAAAGCATCAGAGAGGAGATTTTCTTGAGCTGATAGAGGCTCCCAGCCCAACGCCTGCCACCTCTTTAAATACTACCTGGAGGTGGGAGAAGAGGGGGAAGCTCCCGGTCTTTGGGTGGGATGGTGCGTTGTCAGATAGCAGTGTAACAAGTGTTCCCAGAGTTTAGTTTGGGCGTTACTGGGGACAATGCTAGGTAATGATGCTCAGACTGTGGTTAGAGGATTTGGACCAGACATTGGGAGGGACTGTTGCCTTGCCTTTGGGTAAGGATTCAAGGATGGACTTTGATACAGAACCTCACTCATGTGGTCTCCTACGGGGTCCCTCCCTCCTGTCCACCTGGCCCTCAGTCTGTGTTTCAAACAAGCCTCAGGATCTTGGCACTCACTGCAGGGAGTTCCTGACTTACGACGTATTTGAATTACAACACCACACTCCACGGTCCCTGTTTTGGGTACCTCTTACCCTTAGTAATATGGACTATGTACAGTATAGCAGGGCATAATTTCCTGATATCCTCATGTGCTTCTAGGTAACATTTCTAACTCCCACGGACCAAAGGAAACTCCATTCAGGTGCTGATGATAAAAGGCAATGATAATGAAAGTCTCCCCCCCCCCAAAGTTATTCGATTTATGCCAGAACTGATTTATGACATGGCTGCCCATACAACCCTGTATTCTCATTGCTGAATCCTCATACTCCTCAATCCTCTGTAACATTTAGGAGCCCTGGTGAAGCCCTCAGAGTGTCGTGGCTATGGTTGGGGTCCTAACAGCAAGGACAGCGGTTCAAAACCACCAGCTGCACCTTGGGAAGAAGATGAGGCTTTCTTCTCCAGTCAGGAGGGCAGCTGTACCGTATCTGATGGGGTCCCTGTGAGGCAGCATTAACTGGATGGCAGCAACTTTGGTTTGGTGTGCAGACAGGTAAGAATTGGACTGTTAGCTGAAAGGTAGGAAATTCGAAATCACCAGTTGCCCCAGGGGAGAGGCATATTGAGGCATATTGCTTCTGTAAAGAGTTACTGTCTTGGAAACCCTGAATAGGGCCACGATGTGCTTGACTCAATAGCCGTGGGTGGGTGGCTCGCTCTCTCTCTTTCTGTAGGGCTTAAAATCCAGATCTCAGCTCAGTTATCACCTCCTTTAACAGTCTTGCCTTGACCACTATGCCACTAGGGCTCCCCTGGCATGTCATAGCAGGCACTCAATAAATAAATTTTGGAATAAATGAGCGAGTGAATTGCTTAGGAATACCCAAGAAAATTAGTTAGAGGGGCCCAGTAGTGACCCTGAGTCTACTTAAGCCAAGGTGTGTCTGGACCAATGTTTCAGGAAGCCAGGCAGGTGGGGAGAAGGGACATCATACTGAACTCTGGGTAGCAGGTCCCATGACATAAGGTCTGTAAGGTGGTTAGCACACAAATAAAGGCATGAAGTGCTGGGGGCTGTTGGGTACACTAGTGTGTGCTCCTCAGCTCTGTGTGTGGCCCTTCCTGGGTCCTGGGGGCAGTGCCTGGGCTCCCGGATGAGGATCTGCTGGGTATCAGAGCTGTGCTGGAGGCTGCGTGGAGGCCAGGAGACAGCTTGCCCCCGAGGCTTGGCAGGGCTGCCTGCACTGCCTTTGAGCTTCCAAGGGCCCCTTTGAAGAGTGTACTCTGGAGCCAGAGGGCTGAATTTAAATCCTGCCTCTACAATTTATGAACTCTGTCTCATTGGGCTGGGAGTTAACCATGACTCGCTTTCCCCGTCTGCACAAGAAGGACAAGCATGTCCCCTGCCTGGTAGGTTAGTTGTGAGGGCTTAATGAGTTAACACATGTAAAGCGCTGAGTCTGTGCCTGGAATGATGTGTCCGTGCTAGCTTTGGACAACAAGAACCATGATATTGTTCTCTGGGTCATGGAATTCCGAGGCCCAGAGAACTGGGAAGCAAGCCCTCTCTGTCCTGAGCTAGCCTGGTCCTGGAGCAACCCCGACACAACTCTGAGCCTCCTACTTGCCTGCACCCCCAGGAAAGACGCCTAGCTCCTGGGCTGTGGTGCTGCCCTCTGTCCGCAGCCCAGTGGCCTGTGGTGCACCCTTAGTTAGCTCATTGGTCAGAGCATGCTAAGAGGCAGAGCCATCTGGAAACCTGTTTGTGGTGATAAGAAGGCCTGAATGGGACTGGTCACCGGATCCAGGAGGCCCCACCCCGCTGACAACCAGTCCTTAGGCCAGGGGATTGCATTGAGTCCACTGCACACACTTGCTCGCCTGGGGGCCCAGACTGGGCACATGACTCAGAGCAGCCATGCCCTTGCTGCTGGGCAGTGCAGTGTCCAGAGGGAGGGGTGCTCAGCCTGGGAGACTGTCCAGGCCCCGAGAACGCCATGTTGGTGCCCACCTACCACACTAGCCTCTGGAGCTGTGGCCCACGGGCTGGCGGGGGCTCATTGGTGCTAACTAAGCAGGATGAACAGAACTTGCGATGCTACCCTGGAAGATGAGGCATCAGGAAGATTAGGATCAGGCAGCCCCGCCCTGGGAAGAGTTGGGTGGGCCGCAAGGTTACTATCTTCCAAACAACCGAAGGGTAGCCAGAGGGTGTGAACGGGCTCTGGGAAGCCCTAGGGAAGGGACTCTAGAAGTCCTTTACAAAGCAGCTGCTAAGCAGCTGTTGGAACCCGCCAGCCGGGAGAGGGAGAAAGACAAGGGTGTTTTGTTCCCATAAAGATTGAAAGTTTCGGAAAGTCAAGGAGGCGGTTCTTCTATAGGGTCTATGCGGGGGCAGCCACTCCATGGCAGTGAGTCTGCTTGGGTTCCCAGGGAAGGAATCAAAGAGCCCTGGCAGCGCAGCGGGTTAAGTACTGGGCTGCTTATGGCCAGGCGAACGAAGGCTTGGAGCCCAGCCGCTCTGCTCTGCGAGACTGTAGCCGAAGCAGTCTGCGGCGGTAAAGATTTCTATGGTGAGGAACCTTCTGGGGCCCTTCTACTTTGCCCCCTAGGGTTGCTGTGAGTCGGATTTGACTCCACAGTCACTCTAGGGGCAAGAAATCGACCTCAGTCCGGCTCCATGGAAGGCGGTCCCTTGAACTGTGTGGGCTGCGAGTTTCCCGCCCCTCCTCCCCGCCCCAACACCCCACTCGGCCTCAGTCCTGGAAGCCTTCCCGCCTTCCTCTTTACTCGGCGCCAATCACAGAGAAGCAGGTGGGCGGGGGCCTCATCTGATTGGAGCACGACGTGCCCAAGGTGTGGCCAATGGATTGACGGACGCAGAGTGGCCCCCAGACCCTGCCGGGGCCAGAGCTGAGGCTGCTGGGAGAGAACCTCGAGCTGCTTGGAGGGGAGGGTGGGCTTCTGTCCGAGTTAGCTGGTCAGCTGGGGGTCTTTGGCAGTGGCGGGAGTTCTGCTCAGCTGGTGAAGTGATGTTCTCTTCTGATTGAGTTCATTATGCTGATTGAATTTCCTCTTTCCCCCTTCGGAGCCTCCTCCTCCTCTCTCCTGTCTTCCCTCCCCTCTCCTATCGTCGAGAGAAAGGGAAAGGTTTCCTTAATGTGACTGGTAATTGTTATGCACACAGTGTCAGATGTTAATGCGGGCCGTGATTGACAGCTAATCAGCCCATCAGCTGCACAAAAAGAGTGAATAACTCGGTAATTTGATTTCCCCTGATTCCCCTGCGTGGGATGGCAGGAAAGTCTAAATTAGCAATCAGGGAGCCTGTGGCAGATCCTGGAGGGTGGTGGTGGGGATCCAGGGACCTCGGGTGCAGCTGCGGCCTCGTGGGTCTTGGTATTCTCTCTGGGGAGTCTTCCCTGGGTGCGGTGGCAGTGGCAGCCTCAGGGCTGGAGTCCCCACCCGCAGAGAGCCCTTCCTTGGCTTGGCCAGTGGTGAGGTGCTTAGGGCTCGCCTCCTAGGGGAGGAGGAGCCCTGAGGGTCCTCATCCTGTTGTCTAGGAGACCTTCATAAGTGTTTGGGATAGGCACCCCCCTCTCCCACCAGACCAGAGTGCTGCCTACCTCCCACCTCCCCTGCCCTTTAGAGCTGGTTGCCAGGGTGACCTAAATTTTTTTGATTCAAGGGAATAGGAGGGCCCTCACCCACCTCCTTGGCACATTCCATCCAGGTGCAGTGGAAGGACAGGGGGAGCACTTGTGGATCATTTGTCCCCAAAGAAGCCTTCTCTGGTCCTCTGGTGTAGACTTAGTAGCTAGTCACACTTCACACTGGGTTCCCCAGGACCAGCCAAGACACAGCCTTGTCTGTATACATTGTGTGCCTAAGTCAAGACTGCCTCTAGCTCCAAGCCCTGTAGCACTTTCCCCACTAGCCTGGCCTGGGGCCCCCTCCCACAAGCCCCCAGGCAGAGAGCTAGCCCCCCAAACTCAGCCTCAGGGACTTCTGCTATACCACAGAGGGGAGGCATGCTTCCCCAACACCCACATAAACTCCCAGGGGCCTTTTGCAGCCAGAGGGCTTCAGCAGCAGGTGGCAGATGCTCAGTGACACAGAGAGAAAGAACCTTGGGCCATATTCATAGAGGCCTGGAATCCATACCAGGGGAGTGGGTGGGTCTGCCTTGCTAAGATTACAACTGGATTCTGTCATCAGGTGTCAGACTTCTCTTGGCACTGATCAGATCGACCAACAGGGTCAGGGCACCTGAATCAGGACCCTGGGTGGAGTGGCTGAGGGATCTGGGGTGTGCAGGGTGAAAAGGGCTGGCGATTGCCCCACTGCTCCTCTCTAGAGGACCCGCTGCCCTCACCGGGGTGGGGGTGGGGGGCTGGGAGCCCACTGAGCTCAGAGCCTGGAGCAGCCAGACAGGACAGGGCGACCTTTGACTCAGAACAAAGAAGCCCCACTTCTCAGCAGTGTGTGTGGAGGCGGAGGGCAGACGCTGGGTCTGACTGTCTGGGGTCCGGCCCGGCTCGCACACATTCTGGCTTGGCGACTTGACTCTGTTCTCTGGGCCTCGCTTCCCCGACTTGTCAAAGGCAGTGAGGACCGTGGGCTGCAAAGAGCTTTCCTGAAGATTGCAGGAGCTCACCCACGGGAAGAGTGCTCAGCCCAGGGCGGGCACACAGCGAGAGCTCAGCGGGTATTTGCGCCTCGGCTCTTGTCAGGGGCAGTGTGAGTTCTCGGGGCCCGGTAGGCAGTCTCAGGACGTGGTGAGCATGGAGCAGGTATCTCCAGGAGAGAAGGTGAGCCTGGTCAGCCCCAACCCAGGGAGGAAGCTCAGGAAAGTCTGTCTTACACGTGGCAAAGCCACAGCCAGACAGGACCCCCCCTCTGCCAAGTAGCTGCGTTTGTATCTGGAGATGGAGGAGAGACGTAAAAGAGCCCTGTGACGGAGGCCTTGAATCCAGTTTGCGGGCGGAGACACAAGAGGTCGGAGTTGACGAGGCCTGTCCCCCCCATCCTTTGATGGATGGGGAAATTACGCCCTGAGCATGGTAGGAGCGGCCAGCGGTCATGCCGAGGGCTACCGTCCCTTGGAGCCAATACCCGCTCCTCCTGACAGTGCCCCAGTTCTGACCCCCTCCCCTGCCTTTACCTTCCCTAGTTTCCACCTTGCATTCCCAACCCCTAAAGCCAGCAGGGAGCTGGGGGGTGGGGTGGGGGCGCCCAGGCAGCCTGCAGGACCCAGAGGGAGATGCCCCGGGAGGACTCTAGGTGGCAACAGCACATTGTGGAGCAGAGGCAGGGCTCCAGCAGCTCACTGGCTTAAGGGAAGGCTGCTGCAGGAGGAGGGCTGGGGGCTGGGCATGCGGCTCTACTGTTCCAAGAACATCAGGGCCAGGCCTGGGGGCCTCCAGTCAAACACCACCTGGTGACCTGCAGCCATGAAGCCCTTGTTCCTCGATTGCTCTTTCAGGATTCTTTTTGGGGAATACAAAGAAGGCATGGTGGGGGGAGTAGGTAATAGGGTCGCCCTCTTTGGGCAGTGGGTGTTGCTCCCAGTGCACATTGTACATGTGTGCGCGTTTGGCTAACCCATGTGCGTATAGCCATGCACATATGTCTGAATGTTTGCCCACGTCTTAGGAACAGGGATCAGTCTGGGCATGGGTGGCCCCATGTACGCACTTATGTGTGCATAATCTATTTTTATGCCCGCATGCACCAGCCTGGGGTGGGGATGGCTATCAGCGCCCTACCCCTGGCCCCCGTCAGCCCTCAAGAAGCTCGAATGCCTGGCCCATCTCTCATCCAGCTCCTCAGTCCCCATCCCGCAACCCAAGTAGTCTAGATGGGAAAGGCCAGGAAGCAAAAACCAGTCTGCTCTGGAGGGGTCTGCAGAAGCTGGGTCTATAAAGGACCCACAGCCAGAGGCAGCGGAGTTGATTGGGAAAGCCATGGACCGTGGGTCCTAGCTTTGACTTTTGCAGGATCAAGGGAGGGGAGGGGAAAGGGCCATGGTCAGTGCTGAGGACAGAAAAAGGATTAAACTCCACCAGAGTGGGGCTTCTTTAAGCTCAACCCTCAGGAATCGTTTCTGTGTTCATCTGGTGTAAAA